>NLAU01000862.1:1098-113332 GCA_002370875.1 Metschnikowia arizonensis
AGTACTAGTAGTAGTAGAGTACTAGTACTAGTAGTAGTAGAGTACTAGTACTAGTAGTAGTAGAGTACTAGTAGTAGTAGAGTACTAGTACTAGTAGTAGTAGAGTACTAGTACTAGTAGAGTACTAGTACTAGTAGTAGTAGAGTACTAGTACTAGTAGAGTACTAGTACTAGTAGTAGTAGAGTACTAGTAGTAGTAGTACTAGAGTACTAGAGTACTAGTAGTAGTAGTACTAGAGTACCAGAGTACTAGTAGTAGTAGTACTAGAGTACTAGTAGTAGTAGTACTAGAGTACTAGTAGTAGTAGTACTAGAGTACTAGAGTACTAGTACTAGTTCTTGTACTTCTCAGAGTGGAAGTAACAGTAGTGAACACTGGAGGACCTTAGAGACAACTTTTTTTGGTGTGAAGATATTAAAACTTGGTGTTTTAGAGGTTAAAGTCGTAACAAGGTTTCCGTAAGTGAACCTGCGGAAGGATCATAGTAGTAGTAGTAGCAGTAGTTCTTCTTGTAGTTCTTCAGAGTAGTGGTAGTGGTAGTGGTAGTCAGTAGTCAGTAGTATTAGTACTTCTTCAGAGCAGTAGTTCAGAGTAATAGTTTTTCAGAGTAGTAGTTCTTCTTGTAGTTCTCAGAGTAGTAGTTCTTCTTGTACTTCTTCAGAGTACTAGTTCTTCTTGTACTTCTTCAGAGTACTAGTTCTTCTTCAAAGTAGTAGTAGTAGTTCTTCTTGTAGCTCTTCTGAGTACTAGTTCTTCTGAACAGTAGTTCTTCGGAGTACTAGTTCTTCAGAGTATTAGTTCTTCGCTACACTAGTGCTCGCGACTCTCGACCTGGTTCACTCGAGCGCTCGCTCTCATCCCCATTCGCAGCCATGTATACGCACCTGGTCTTGGTCACTACACCGCGCACCCGCACTAAAATGAGTATTTGTAAAATGGTGATTTAATTGGGGGGACTTTTGATTGAGTAGTACGCACATTCATATACTCACTCACTCACTCACTCCCTACTAAATAATAATATAATAATAACAATTGTTAGATTCTTTATGATTGTTTAGTACTTCCAAAACTCTGTTTTTTCGTGGATGGATTCTCAGAATGAGGAATCCTTGAGTCTTATATAGGAACAGCAGGGAAGATCCGAGGGAAGTTCGACGACCTTCTAAAAGGAGGCTGAGTCGCCATTGTGACTCATCTGCATGGGATCGCCTCATCTGCATAACTATCATCGGTAGAAATCTCGGATGATTAGAGAGAAGTGCGATCCTATTGTTCCATTGTCAAGGTCTATGACTATCCCACGTCTGATCGCACATCGTAGGTGATTATTACACCCATGGGTAGTGCGATACCCATGGGGGATCTGAAAAATAATATAATAATAATATGTGCATCGCACTACCCTGGGAGTAAATCACCTACCATGTGCGATCAGACGTGGAATTGCCATATACCCTGACAATGCATGAAGGCAACGGCAATCCAACCATTTCCTACTCACCGGAATTGTCTTGTCTACAGTAAGCAGAAGTACAGCGGCTATTCATCCATTCCCATCTCTCATCGGACTTGTCTCGCTCGGATTAGGACGTAACAAGGCGGCATGTACACATGCCCCAATTTTCTATATAGGACTCAATGATTCCTCTTTCTGAGAATCCATCCACGAATAAAGAGAGTTTTGGAAGTACTGAACAATCATAAAGAATCTAACAAAATCAATGGAAAACTGCGGCGAGATATTCAACCGACGCCCAAATTTCCCCGTTTATATATATAAACCCTTGAATTGATCAATTGTGTTGATGAAATGAGTTTAAGATACTGTCAACGCAGTATAATAGTAATTCTATGGGTAGACTGCAAAATGTGAAATGGAATTTCATTCTGTACCTGGTATTTCTTATACTAGATTTATTTCTCTACCTCTCTCTACCTCTCTGTTCAGCAAAATGACATTTTGCAATCAATATTTTTCCAGTGTACCCCCAAGGGAAATAAGATATAGATATTGTAAGAGAAAATAGTAAAAGGGATAAACCCGTACACCCTAGAATATTCTTTACAGTCTGGTATACAAAATTAGGATCAACTAAGTAACAGACTAGTATTTTGGGTAGGGTGCGCATTCCAGTGTGAGGTGTTGTCTACAGAAGTGAAAGCTCTCATGAAACAGCTGATGCCGTGCATACTTTTCGCACTGACACATGACCTTGGCATCACTATAAAAGAGGGACTAACAGATAGTTAGAAGTCCTACAAGTCTGTATACGTCTGTCTTTCCCTTCCTCCTTTAAAGAAGCTAAACTGATTTCATCAATTTTCTGATAGAGCGTCTGTGCTCTCTGTGGACTTGCTGGTGTCTCCTGGCGGTAGTCTTGTGAAGTGTTGTATGACCAGTATAGTACAGGAATAAATGACAGATGAGAGGAATAATGACAAGAATAATGACAGGAATAATGAGAGGAATAATGACAGGAATAATGACAGGACTAATGACAGGAATAATGACAGGAATAATAACAGGAATAATAACAGGAATAATAACAGGAATAATAACAGGAATAATAACAGGAATAATAACAGAATAAATGACAGATCACAGGAATAATATCAGGAATAATATCAGCAATAATATCAGGAATAATATCAGCAATAATATCAGGAATAATATCAGCAATAATATCAGGAATAATATCAGCTCACAGGAAATTATTGTTATGGTCGTCATTCAACTTGATCCGTAAAGATCTTTTGTTTTCCCGGATTAGTGCACAATGAGTAAGCTGTGGCACCAATCACAGAGTATACTAGAGTATAGCGTAGAGGATTTCCATAGGGAATGTACCCATGGGCATCTGTAGATGAAATAAATAGTGTAGTGGTAGTGTGAAGGCACAGACTTGTCAACCCCCCGCCCAGTTTATTTGCAGCCAGTAGCTATGCAGGGGTGCGGGGTGCGAAATATATATATATATAGCAGCGCATTCCCCCTTAATAATTTATCTAGTAATTATAATTTGAGAATTTAAAAAATGTTAATATTTGCGACTAGTTGCTTGTTCATTTTTTTAAACATTACCACAAAATTGAAAGAGTTATAGTCATTGAAGATTTTTATTTTATTGGAACGATTGACGATTTTGACGATTCTGCAAAGTGAAAGTGTTATACTTAAATGAACACTAACTACCACAGTGGTCTAACTGTAGAGTAGAGTATACTATTCCATGGTACTTCCTACTTTAACAAGTTATTCAACAAACCAAGCTCATGTTATAAAGTATAATAGAGTAGAGGTTAATAGTACAGTGAGCGTAATTTATAATTAATACTGTTGACTTGATATTCTTATTGTTTCTTTGTCTGATATATTAGGAGGATGCGCGCGAGTTTAATGACCTCCGTCAAGCGAAACTTTAGGACAATTTAAAGTGGTCGATAGAGGGGATTAAAATATTCAAACGAGTTGAATCCAGCGTTAGCGAGGGGAGATGGGGGGAATTGGTGGCTTCGGTAATAGAACAGAACTATTGAATCCGCATGAGTTTCCAATGGCATAGGCGATGGATGGAGTTTGGAAATCTTGTATTGTCCCAAATTTCTGCATTGTGCATTCAAAATAGATGTGCTTGACCTTTTGTTCAATCCGTTCCAATTCTAAAACTTCCCATGGTGTAGCACAAGGACAAGTAGTGGATAATCTGGATATTTCTTTAATAATCATAGGGGAGTGGATAATCTGATTAATTCCTTGATAATCATAGGGGAATGGATACCTTGATAATCATAAGGGAGTGGATAATCTGATTAATTCTTTGATAATCATAGGGGAATGGATACCTTGATAATCATAAGGGAGTGGATAATCTGGTCATTTCCTTGATAATCATAAGGGAGTAGTGGAAAAGGTTGTCTTCTTGAGCTTGCCAGAAGAGTTCCCACTCATAAACACCCGCTATGTTTATTGTCATCTTGTAAAAATCCTTGGACTTGCTCCTTTTTTAAATGCAGCAGTGAATATTTCTTCCTTGTACCGATGAGGGTACTCTCGGTTGTAGGGGGGGACTTGTTGCGTGGAAGTGGGAGACTAGTGGGTGCCCTCCCACTCTCCTGTAGTCCCTTATAGGGGTGTTTAAATAGTCAGGGTAATGTTGAAGGTCAGATTCCATCTCATTCTCTGAGTCCATTATGGATGATAAGTTAAACGAGTAGTCCTTATATCCGTCAAAAAGCTCACCATATCAATATCCTCTCGGGCCTATTGGTTGGAAAGAGCTCATAGTACCAGTTTTCTTATCATATAATATGTTGAAACAAATCAGCATACACCTCCACACTCACTCGGAAAATCTCCGATATTAGGTTAATGAGTTTATCAGTTTCTGAGGCATTGGCAAGTGGAGGTCTCGATAATATAACTTTGAGAAGAGAAATGTGTTGATGGCATGTGCCGTATATTTGAGCTGTTAAGGACACTCAATAACTTCTCTATCTCTTTATCCCAGTGTAATTGTTGAAGTGGGATGCCAAGATATTTGATATCCGCATCCTCATAAAGTTTCTGGGGAAATTTTAGATGAATTGGAAACAGACAGTGGGTACGAAGACACAAGGATTTCTTTTTATTGACGGAGGAGTTGGAGACGACACCAAACTCTTCTAACATCCTTGCGGCAGTTCTCGCATCGCTGTCGGAACAAATAAAAATAAAATGATCAGCAAAATGCATTAACCTTGACAATCACCAGGAAGCCGAGTTTATGTTGAATCTCGAAGTCTCTTATGTGAGTGTTGAGGTTGTAGCCAAAAACAAATAGAAAAGGGGAAAAGGGGTTGCCTTTCATTGTACCTCGCCGAAGAGCAAATGGTTTGCTCTTGGTCCGGTTTATGTAAATTCAGGCATACTGCTTTGTGAGGATTGTCACTATAGCAGTACGAAGCCCTTTTGGGATCCCCCTTGTCGTTAAGATGTCCATTAGTCCATGTTAGGGATGTACGGGTTTATGGTGGACTTTCTACCGTCTTCAGAATGCTCCGATTCCTCGTACATGGCTCCCTCTTGCGCTTGCTCATTGTATAATCCCTTTAGCTTGACTTTAAAGAAAAGTCCCCATCGTCATCACTAAGCCCAGCCAAGAAGTCATCCACTTCTCAATGCATAATAAGGAATCCTTGCTTTCACTTATCTGCTTTTGCCCTTGAAACGCCTTTTGACACTTATTCAAGTTTCTTTCCATTGACTAAGCCACGCAAATAGCCTGTCAGGCTTGCCATTTTCACGCCTGGAATGGTCTGCTTGGCCACTCTCACCTTGAGCATGAGTCCTCCCTTGATAAAAGCTTGAGTCTCTGCTGACCACTTCTGAATCTTGATTCAACACACTTACGCCAAATTGCCTCCAATCACAATATTGCCATTGTCAATATTTATCCCAAGGGGAATTCCTGAGAACCACTACCATGCCTTCAAGACACTGGTGCTTTGTTCAGGGATTACATATTACTCCAACTTACTATTATGGAATTCCTGATATAAAGACATGTAGTTGGTTCAGGAGTTGAGACGGCTCAACTAATACTGTTGGGACTTTCCACGACTGAATGCATGAGGGCTAAAAGAACAGGCCCTTAGGACAGCGTTTGGAGTTTTTGGAGCGTTTGCAGCGTATAGGACATAGCATTTATGAAACCATTTAGGACATCATTTAGGACACCATTTAGGACATCACAACTATCTTCTTAGGGTATTATAATAAAAAAAACTAAGTTAAAAACGTGGTGTACTGGTGTACGCAGGTTTATAGTTAGGTGGCCCTGCAGGTATGGCCGGGAGTTGCTCTAAGCCTAAGCCGGCCTTCGCCATGCACTACCGCTAATGAGCGGAATTCCCCAACTTCCTGGCTTTTATGCAATCCGTCAGATGCACCTAACGATTTAAATCCTTTTCCCTACACATCTAAAACACTCCTTTTACACGTCACTTCTGCAACGCTTTTGTGTCGCAACAAAACATCTATAAAATCTGGCTTTTCCACCCTTTTTTCCTCCCCGTGTTTTTTTCTTACCACGCAATTTCCTGAAGCGACTAAAAATTATCACTGAAAAGAGTTAAAAAAGATCTCCATCCACTTTTTACTGACACTTCGTGATATTGTGACACTTAGTGAAACCTAGTGAAAGTGACACTTACTGATACTTTGATACTTAGTGACTTAGTGACTTAGTGACCTAGTGACTTAGTGACTGTGAGACTTTTATTGACTCTTTTATTGAGATTGAGCTTTTATTACAGTAGAAATCTCAAACACTACTCAAAACATACCTTTCATATTTTCCTTTTGATTGCTCCAAATTTCATTTTATTTTATTTTCTTTTTTTTTTTTCTTTTTTTTTTGTTTTTTTTTTTTTGATATGGGAAAAGATATGCCTGATGAATCCCATTTGGAAGCCTCTCACAAACGAGTCGTGATGCAAAGCCCTTCACCTCTGGTGCTTTTTTCCGCTGTTTCCCAACTAGCTGAATCCCAAAATATGGCTTCCAAGTCCGCATCAAATCTGGATAACGCTTATAATCTACTGCTTCAGACCACTATGCCCGACGCCACTACCTTTCATGGAGTACACCACAACATTTCGTCTCCACTGCTGACCAATAATGTTCTTCAGCGCCTGGCTCAAGGAGATCTCTGTGAATCTGTTGCAACTACAGGATTTCCTAGCCTCAGTACTCTTACTAATAATGGCACTGGTGTATTGAATTCGTCTGGTAACACGTTGCTTACGTCCCTGGCCCCTGCTCGCTCTGATATCCATACATCGCAAGAAAATCGATCTCGTGGCCAGTCTGTCTCTTTCTGTGACTCCGAATTGGAAAAAAGTCGTCGTTTTACCATTCTGGCTCAGCCTCTGTCGTCAAATCTCTCCACTATTGGCCGCAACTCCCAGATTATAGGCATTGCTCCGAAGAAAGCCTCTAATAATGAAAGCTTGTTGAATTCAAGCAGAAATATCTCCGTCACTGGCTTCTCTGTCCGCCACGAACATGGTGATCGTGTTGACAGTCCTAACAGCATTGATAAACATGTTTTAAGCCATAACTTTGTGAGTCTTGGATCACGGTATCTGCCATCACCGCCATTGGTGAAAACGCCCAAATTCGGTTTACAGCATTCCAGCTTTGCTAATGAGCATCAGAACTCTTCGTCCAACAGAGAGTCCCGGCGTGGTTCCGATATTCCTCTGGCTACAGTGTCCCGCAGTTCATCAGTCAAGAAGAGTCAAAAAGCATTGGTAGATTCTTCTCTCAACACCTCCGCAGTCCCTTTCCAGCAATACTTACTAAAGGAAGACGACAAGAAGTTCCATATCTTGTTGGCATGTACGGGAAGTGTGGCTACCATTAAGGTGCCTTTGATCATTGACAAGCTCTTTCAAATATTCGGCTCAAGCAAGATCTCCGTGCAGCTCGTGGTGACCAAATCTGCATGCCACTTTTTGAAGGGTCTCAAAATCAGGAAAGACGTGAAAATATGGCGTGATGAAGACGAGTGGACCAACTTCTCCCAATTTAACATCAACGGCTCCACTACCACCACCATCTCAACATCCGAGCAAACGAAGAAGCCCAAAACCACATGTGAGAATCTCATTCTTCATAACGAGTTGCGCAAATGGGCAGATATCGTCTTGATTGCTCCTCTTAGTGCTAACACTTTAGCAAAGCTTGCGCATGGAATTTCCGATAATCTCATCACTTCCATCATACGGTGCTGGGGCTCTGTCAGTGGAGTTGGAGCCCCAAAGAAGCCTGTTTTGGTGGCTCCAGCAATGAACACACTTATGTATACGCATCCTTTGACGAGCAAGCACCTCAAGATCTTGCTGCTGAACGAAGAAGGTTTTGGTTTTGAGATTTTAAAACCCATGGAGAAGGTTTTGATATGTGGAGATATTGGTATGGGAGGCATGAGAGAGTGGCTGGCGATAGTGGAGACCCTTCGAATCAGAATCAAGGATTTGATTGTACAGAAAAATACTGTTGAAGGGCTGGCTTTGGCTCTAGATGAGCGTGATGATGAGGATAACGAGGGACAGAAAAACGTTGATGATGATGATGATGATGATGATGATGATGATGATGATGATGATGATGATGATGATGATGATGATGATGATGATGATGATGGTGATGGTGATGATGATGATGATGACATCAAAGCGGAAAAGAACCGTTTTCATACTAAACGGGGAGAAAACAAAAACACGGCAGATTCCAAAGACGAATTCATAAAGAAACTACTCACAAAAGACACTTTAAACGATATTGAAGGCATTCAACGAACCATTACTCCATTGAGTGCAGAGGCCCAATCGATTATTTAAGAAACTATGCATTGAATCGAATATATTTGAATGATGGATCAGCAACTGAATTTAAAGTCGAGCGTGGTGGATTTCATCAATGGTGAAAGGTACCGTTGGTGTTCATGGTCCCACTGTTGTAACAAGAGAGGAATGTCGTCATCGTTGGCTCTCAGCAATTGCTCGTGTCGAGCTAGTTGCTTGGCCAAAGTCAAGTTGTACAACAAGCTATCAATCAAGTCATCAACCTTCTTGATGTTATCGTCAAGATTCAAAGCGCATTTCAAAGCAGCTTTCTTTTTCGTGGTGCTGAGCGAGTTGAAATCCAGTTGAAGTCCCTTCATGGCAGACGCCAAATCAAATGGCGCCGCTGTTTGGTCCAGAAGCCAGCCATACATCAAATTTGTTCTGTGGATTTTTGACTGTGCGGAAGAGACCTTTGACAGACCAGCCAAAAAACGGGAGAACCAGAAATTGACCATTTTGTTTGAGTTCATGGGTATCACCACCGATGAAGATATTTTCTTGTTAGTGGTTTTCCTGGTAGCAAAAACTGCATAGATCATTTGCTCCAAGGTGAAGTTTAAGAGCACGTTGGGCAATGTGGCAGTGTTGTTGTTGGAACGGGTACGCTGGTTTTCTACCGTGATTATATGCGGGATCCAGTCAGGCGATAAAAGGATGGAATCCACCACGCCAAGGGCCAATGATGCCAAGTACGCGGTGGAGTCAACAAGCGAGGTGAAGCTGGAATAATCGGAAAAGCCGAAGCGGTCGTTAAGATTCAACGCATTCCATTCGCAGAGCTGTGCTACGTTTCCTGAGTAGGCCACTTTGCTATAGGAGAAATGCTTGATTCCTACGTCCACCGATACAATACGGAGAGGCGATGATTTGGACGCGGGGATAGCGAGAAGCTTATTTGAGAAAGCTGCCGACAGAGCAATGGCCTTAAGCCGTGCAACTTTGGTTGTTTCTGTGCGGTAACCGCAGTGCAACGCTAGCTTTTGCAACGAGTTATTCTTCAAAGAGTTCATGACGGGTTTATTTATGATGGATATCGAAGCGCGTTTGGGTACATGCAGGATGGTTTAACCAGAAGGTGATATGAAGTTGAAGTGATGGATCAACTAATGGGATGTACAGGATTTTGTTGTTTTGTTGTTGGTAACTGCTTACTACTGGTTACTGCTTACTACTGGTTACTGCTTACTGCTGGTGGCTGTTCACAGCAGTCTTAATTCAATCCATATAGAATGTCTAACAAAGACCATGGCTTGGAATGAGATGTGGATTTTACAGTCTTGTAGAATCATTGTCCGTAATGCAATTAGCTTTCACATGCTCGAGTAAATGGAAGGTGGTCTGTGTGAATAGACCCGCAAAACAAACTCGAGCAGTGAGCTCTCGAGTGTAGGCTGCATATAATACATGACCTAAAGCAGATAGGTTAGTTTAAGACACAGGTTGCGCACGAGATAGCAATTGAGGGGCCTCGTGAAAATTACGTACCGCGCCGGTTAGTCACGGTATAAATAGATGTTAGCAAAATACGGAAAATACAAACCACATTCTGCCTAGTTTCTCGTGCCACAACGAAGAATGTATGCCAATACTGGCATGAAACTGATATGAAACATAAGGGCAGAAACTGAAGCAGGAGCTGAAACTGAAGCTGAAACTAAAAACTTTTAACTAAAAACTGTAAACTAAAAACTGTTAACTAAAAACTCTAAACTAAAAACTGTAAACTGAAAAATCATATATGGCAGAAAAGGCACTGTTAGGTCTGACGGGTCTGTTATTGGGCCTGCACTGAGCCTCGCTCTGGCATCGCGGGGAGCGCGCGGAGCCTGTAGAAGCTCGGAAGAATTCTGCGCAAAGCAAAACGTTAACCACTATCAGGTGTATAAGCTAAATTAGTACTCAGGCATGTTTAATATTCAGGCATTTGAATATTCAGGCATTTTAATATTCAGGCATATTCATTTATTACTTTGTATCTGGTGGGAATTATTCGTATTTTAATTTTCTGGGTTTAATTTTAGGTATTATTTCCACGTACTATTTAATTTGTTATCTTAAACATAATTTTATTCAGCGCAAAGTGTATTTTAGAGATAAATTAGAAATAAATATTTTTGTTAAAAATCAAAATCACCTTGTAGCTATAAAAAAAAGATACGTGTCATTTACGGACTACCAAATATGCCATAAATATAAATATGCCATAAATATGCCATAAATACTTCTTGCAATCGTAACTCAGCCTTCACTCATGTCAGAAAAGCAATGACGCACGGGTCAATATTTTCGAAGACCGAACAAAGTATGCGGGAATGCATATAACTGCGCGGGATGAAATTGAGGCGGGTCTCGCGCATGAGCGTAAAAGAAGGTTAAAAAAAAAAATAAATTCGTCGCGTATAAATACCCATGAGATTCCCTATCAGAAGCTTTCTTTTGTATACTTCCAAAAATGCAATTTACTACTGTTGTCCTTGCCTTGACTGCTGCTTCTGCTGTTTCTGCTGCTAACGCCACCAACGGTAGCAACCGTACCAACGATTCTTCTTCCAGAACTTCTAACTCTGGTGCTCAAATTGTTGGTGCTGGAGTTTTCGGTGCCGTTGCTGCTGCTGGTGTTGCCATGATGTTGTAAGAGGGTTAATAGAATTAATTAATAATAATCCAAGACAAGTATATTTCATTTATTTTATTGTAGTCTACTACTTGTTCTGTGGCCTGGCCTTCGGCCCCCAATTCTTGCAGGGGTTTTCTTGGAACCGCACCATCTTTAATCTCCTTAATCGAGTCATGTTCACACTCTGTTCATTGTCAGTATCAAAATCAATGTTTTGATTTTCTGCCACATTTTTGAGAATCTTAAAACCCACCATTCCTGCCGTCAATTTTGCATTGTGTGCCATATTAGCTTTAAGGCCATCAATCTTTGATTGAATCTTGAGATATTTCTCATCCTTCTTATTGTGCTCCTGCATTTGTGCCTGCAACTCATGCACTAGCTTCTCATTACTTCTTCTCAACCAAGCAACGAAAATCTGAAGCACCTTCTCCCATGGTGCAGTTGTCTTGACACAATTCTTCCTGGCGTGTGTTAGAGATACCTCGTAGCCCAAGTTTCCCACGGCTCGCGAAAACTCATCAATGGAGATGGGTGGTGCCTTCATATAGCTGGAGAGCGCATTGAGGTTAAAGTAGAAAGGCTCTGTCAACTCGTTACGGGCCAAAGTAAGCATGCCCTTAATTCGTTCACGTGTTCCGTATGTCTTCGATTGTGCTGAGCAATTGAACCGGAGAATCTCATCAATAAACTCGTGTTTGTGTAGCTTTCCGCCCCACATGGGCCCTGCAATATGGAACGGTTGTTCGCAGTATGAGCACTGATTACCAGCCACCTGAGCCAAACGTGGAGTTTGGTGCTTCTTCTCTGACATACGCCCAAGTCTTTGGTCAATAATATCACCACACCCCACACAATGAATAGGCATACAAATTGTCTGTGCAAGGTTTTTGACCTCCACGGGCCGTGTAGTGACCCGGACAAATACCCGGAAATAGTAATCAATACTCAATGAGAGCAATGGCTCAATGGTCTTCTTGTGGCGTGCAGCTGCTGCTGCAATGGACCCGAGAATAAGTCGGATTCCCGCCTCGTGGTTGGCCTCCAGACCCATTTGGGTATTGCCGAAATTGTTGCCTCCATAGAGGGAAAAACACTTCTCGGGGTACCCGGAACCTGCAAGCACTCCTGCATCTGTGCATGTGACAAGAAGCATTCCGTTATCTCTAACCAGAAGAATAGCCAGTTCTATAAAAGGGGCGGCTGTACCATACGGGTCGAGGTCCACAATATGGAACTTTTCTTTTTCGCTTACCAGGCCCATGTACTTGACTGCATCTCCCTGGTGGGCCTTTACCACATTCTGGAGCTTGTTGTAGAGTACACTACGCTCAATGGATTGCACAGCTTCTTCCAAAAGATCATTAGCAATAATTTGGCTGACCTGTGGGATCTCATGTCCATATCGAATAGCACGAAGACCTGTAGCTGAGAGGGCCTCAAGAATACGAATAAAGGGTACATCTGAGGGGATTTTTGTGTCAATTTCTGAAGCAGATTTATTTTGAGTTGATTCTGTTTGAGTGGGTGGAGTGGGCTCTGTAGTCTCTATAGTCTCTGTAGTCTCTGTGGATTTTGTCTCACTGGATTCAAGTTTACGGCGCTTGGTTCGAAGCTCTCGTGTCCCCTCCTTCGTATCCTTATACTGAATAAGCCAAGCATTTATTGCCATCACAGATAAGTCACGATTGAATTGCTGGATGTGGTTATAAAATACCTTATCCTGCATAGGCGCCAATATCGTAGCCTTTCCTTCTTTTACTACGTTGAATTTGCTGATATCGAGCGTCATTGGCTTGTAGATGTTTAGGGTGGTGGAGAAGAAACGCCGGAACATGGCTTTTTTACGCGATGCACTGATGTTATACTATACACCCGTACATCCCACCAAATGGAAAGAATGTAGTATTATGTTAGGAGCAGCTATTGGGCGTCCAAATGGAGCTGATACAGGGATCAGATACACACTCTTCGGAAAGTTAAGGGCCACCTAATTAATAGTCACGTGATTAATATATCACGTGACTATTCCCTGGTTGCGTATCGCCGCACTTCAACACCACCTGGTTACCGGAATACCGGTCCCAATGTCTGATCCACTTCAGCATGTGCATACCATTGGTGAGCCCGTACACCAAGTGGTGGAGTCTTCTCCCCCATCGGAGTCTGAATATGACTTTGATTCCGACTCTGAATTTGCCCTCACTGCTCAACAGCAATGGGAGGAGAGTATCAACCAGCTTACGTCTCTCGTCAACTTGGTTTTCTTTCCTTTTTTAGGCAAGTACTTGGGCCGCCGTGTTGCTCATACCTTCTGGCGCCGTTTTGCCGACTGGTGGTGGCTACATTAATTACATAACTTCAATTACTCATCATAACATACTACAACGAAACTGCTATTTTTGTCGCTATCACTCGAGAATCGATGCCCAGGTATATCCAGAGTCAATTTTTATGAAGGCAAATTTCAGTGCATCTGGGAATGATGTGAGGTATTATTTCATAGATACTAACAAAGCATACACTTTTATTTATGTGATGGATAAGAATGGCCTAGGTCTATGGATAGTTGGATTAGACTATGGTGGCCTATTGGTATTAGTATGGACTATAGTCTATGGACTGGATTGGAATTAGTCTATGGAATTAGTCTGTGGACTGGATTGGTATTAGTCTAAGGTATATGAGTAACACACTACCCATGGGCTATTATAGCTTAAGCTGTTCAATTACATTGAATAATGGCTCTCTATTATACATCACAAGGATTGATGTCTTTTCTGGCTAAGAACAGCCTACATTTATTGATATATTGGTATTAGTCTATAGTCAAACCCGTACATCCCTGAAGTCTCACACTTAACCTCAGCAATCAATATCCACTAGACTAAATAACCGATGTACTACCATCGAGGATTTAATAATATAGATATAGATAGACTGGTATAGAATATTTGGAGGGATTATATATCTTATATAGTATTCCTACCATACCTATGTTACATAGTTTCATATTTTTCTATGGACTATATATTCTATTGGTAGTCTATACTCTATAGTTTAGGGACTATGGTGAATTTTCCCTAGCCATGGCTAGCATTCATGTATTTTACCTAGTTGATTTCCCTATCACCGTATAGAGGACAATGAATAGTAGAGAACAATGAATCCTATCAATAGCTTTCGAAAGCACTCATGTATTTAAGGTGGTTACCATATTTATAATTGTTACATATCTTCACTATCGTTTCAAGCCTATTTATGTTTATCCAGCACTCTCTGAAGAATATTGTAGCATTTCTATAATACCAGGAACTTAACTAATCAGTTTATTAGTGTACTATCAGTTAAGTCTATCAGCTTCAGCCTACCAACTTAAGGTTTGAACATTCCTCCCAATAACTTCAAAAAGTTTATAGTCAAAGAAATGTGCTGAGTTTGTTCCATTCAACACTGAGAGATTCCCATGGCATAGAAAGAGGGCAACAGGTGGGTAAATGTGATGGATTTAAAGCATGTGATAGTAAAAGGGATGTTCCATCCAGATACCTGTTTAGTGGACTTTATCTTTCTTAAACAACACTTAAAATGCCTTTGTATCTGTGGGGTAGTTTGAAACATCTCTCATTATACTCATCTTTTATGCAATGGTTCGCAGTGATGACAAACAAAAGAGCAAAGTGAGAAAATTCGCAGCCATTATTCAACACTCTTTTAAGTCCAACTGACCAGGCTTATTGAATAAATGCCATAAACAAAGAAGATACTATATTATTATATTGTTAGAATCTTGGCGAACGCTTGTACCTAGTTAGTTATGTTATTTGCTGATTGTTTTGAAACTCACTCCACGGGTAGTACTCATAATATAGTGTGTAGTATAATAAGTACAATATAATAGAGTACAACGAAAGAAAATAGAGAATCAAAAAAAAAAAATAAAAATAAAAAAAATGCGTGGTATTATAGTTATCTTACTTCAATCTTCCGTTTCCATACATTAGCCAAGGAAACTGTCCACAGAGTAACTTACCAGGTTGTTATTGATGAGTAACTTACCAACTTGATATTGATGAGTAACTTACCAACTTGATATTGATGTAGATACCACTGGCCCTTGTTTTAGCTACCACAGAGTAGAGGTACAGTAGTACTAGTAGCTAAGACAGTCATAGTATACCAGAGTATAAAGTATGGTAGAGATAATATGTTACACACACTATAGTACTACTCTAGTAATACTCTAGTCAAGATATGGCACAGTGTAGATATAATTATACACATGTGTATGCCCATATATTTAACTATATAGATTAGAATCTACTGTACTAGAATAATCCATGAATATCTGTCAGTATCTAATTTTCAACCTATGTTGTTGTATAAGCAGGGATTACAAGACAATTACTCTAGTGGATTTAAGGTTATAGTGTAATTATCATCATGATGGTCCGCTTTTGGGGTTTTATAAACCCAGCAATTCAAAATGTATTCAAGAAGCATGACTAAGACACCCATTAAATAGTATTTTGTCAGTGCTAAGGATATGATGTGTTTATTCGCACGGCTGAAAACACCCGTACACCTGACGAGGTCAGCACGATTTGACCCAAAATCAAACACTAGTTTTGGCCTTGTATGGGTAAAGTGATTGGGTATTTACATTTAGGAGTGGTTTAGAAAGTGTTTGAAGACTTTTATGGAGTTCTTTTTGAACCAGTTTGCCAATATGCCTGACTGACCTACTCCTTCCTATTTTGGAAAGTACTGTATACACTATATAAACACTATAAATAAGTATACTTCAGTCTGACTACTGGTGACCCTGTGAAGTAATATAATTAATACCATTTTTCCTTTGTAGGAAAAGGGGTGCGATTGTAAGAGACATCCGTACACCATGCTAGCCCAGGCAAAAAAAAAAAAAAAAAAAGGCCAAAGGCATCAAATGGGCCATAATTTTGATACGAATAGATGGTATGTGGCACTACCCATGCGAGTAAAAATCACCTACTATGTGCAATCAGACGTGGATTTCCAAACAACTGGAAAGCAATCCATCCATTCCGTACTCTCACACGTGAGTAGTTTCGCCCGGAGTAAGACCTTACAAGGGAACATACCCCAAGTCTATAAACCTGATTTCAAATAGGGGATTCATCAACGAATAAACAGAATTACAAAAGTACCAACGCATCAAAGAATCTAACAGTATGGGTTTAAACGAGTGGGTGATTTTGGGGGAAATAAAGGATATATTGCAGCCATTCCGGGTCCTCCCCAGTCCCACAATTACCATCACTCCAAATTATACATCTTCCATAATTCTAATATCTAAGCCTACTAACCAACAATTCATTAAAAGTTTTACTATAAACGACAATTTCATTACTATTCTAACTACAAGTGTTCTAGTAGAAATATTCAATCACTCTATTCCTTGTATATTCTTTTAATGGCTTACTATACTACTACACTAATTAATGTAAGGGCCAATAATTCAGCCTAAATCATATGAAGATTTTCTGCAACATCTTTTAAGATAAATATATGTAAAATATTACTTGTGAGTTGGTAAGCCCGGAATTGGAGGTCGTGGCCGGAATTCACCGCCGGAATTCACCGCCCCAACACCTCTAAAAGTATACACACTGGTTATTTCTTGCTGAAACAATAACCATGGTAATTTCCAGAATTCCAGTATTTCAAAAATAACCTTTTTATGAACCAGACTTTTAAAAAGGTGTCGTTTGCGTTGGGCATTTTTCTACTGAGGTATCTTGGTGTACGGGTGCGGCGGTCAATTCCGAGGTCGTCTCAATTCTGCAGCATGCTTGAGTGCTATAATAGATTTAGACTATATATTTAAAAGGTACATGTAGTATACTAGTGTAATACTAGCCTCTGATTTTACCCTACACTGTACAATCACATGGATAATGGCAGGTCTAGTCATAGGGCTCGTATATAAGAACCCCGATCCCTTTTGGAGAGTCATCACCTACAGTCCTACAGTATCGAGTACTAGCCTACTTATACTATACTTGAGTTGTATTGTGAGTATGTTAGATTCATGTTCATCCGCTATTTATAGTGTATAGTGGATGTTGAGAAGAGAAGTGACCGCACTCACTCCACATGTTTCAGGATATGCTGCAATTCGGTATTCCCCTCACAATGGGTATGCAAGTCTACCCCTAAAGTCTATATAAACCCAGATTCCTACAAACAAATGACCAAATAATTTATCGCACAAAAATCTAAAAACTACTATACTAGCTCCTCGATGGAACACTCCCATCCGTTCAGTCTTGTCTATCCCTCACATGGTCAGAACTCAGTCACTCCTTACCCCTCAACTTACACAGTGGAGTTCTAATTACTAGCAGTTGGAAGTCGTATAAACCCAGATTCCCACTTATATGAATCCATCAACAATAACCAAATAATTATCCAGACAAGAATCTACTTATAAAGTATAATTATGAACATTATTTTATGGGGTGTTATAATCACAATAAATTTAAAATTGCATATATTCTAAATACCCTTTAAACCATGTTATGGATCGGAATTTGCTTGCTCCACTATGTATAAGTGTAGCTTTCACTATTTCTTTTCCTTTGGGTATAAGTTCCAATAAAGAGGTGGCTTAAGCATCTAGCCAAAGCTATACTGAAGTCAGATCATCACCAGTACATCTGTCCACTTCATCGAGACAGACCTATTGGCAAGATTGAGCAGAGTAACAAGGTCTGGTTCAATATCTATTACCAAATGGTTAGTCTCTTCTTTTCTGTTTAATCAACTCTTATATCGTTTCAATAAGGTTCTGGAAACCTTGCGTAATGTGTGGATTGACCAATACCAGCTGAATAAATGTCGTAAATGGATACACTACTCCGGTGTTAACTCTGTTTAACACTTCCCTGATGCACCTGAAATAATCATCTATGGTTGTGAGCGACTCTTGACCACCGCTGAGAGAAGAGAAAATAGAAGACTCTTCAGAAGGTGCTTTCGGAGTGGTAAAGTTGAGCGAGATGTTGTTCGTGGGCAGATTGAGCTCTGATTCCGAGCATTCTTGTGGAATATCCTGCAACAGAGCAGTGATGATGGAAAAAATCTCCATGAACAATTTGAACACAATCTTGGCTGTGAAGAGCGGATCCAAGCGGATATTAATTTCAAGCTTTTCAATAAGAAGTTGCTTGGAGTTGAGTTTAATGGGAGAAGCCTGCGCTCCTGCAGCCAAGGTGGGTGTGGACACATTGAGAGAGCCTGTTGAAGGGTCACCAGAGTTCGACCTGGGCCTCTTGGTCATGTAATTGGCAAATGTGGAGGAGTTGCGGTTGATTGAAGTGCCGATATCAAAGTTCTTTATGATAAGTGCCAAGTTCTTGACAAACGTCACGTAGTGTAATGGTACAGGTAGTGGGTACTTCTCCGACGGCACAAAACTATCGTTGAAGGGGTTCACAGTTTGTTTGGGTAGCCCATGGCTTTTGCGATGCGTGTCCTGTTGGGCCATCTTGGCATCATACGCCTCCTTTTCTAGCTGGAACGTACGGACGAGGTTGCCGAGCGAAATGGAGAACTTTAGGAGCTTATTGACGGCCACCTGGTTGTTCTGCTCCCATAAGTCCTCTGTGATCTCGAGATCGGCGAGGTCCTTGTACTTGATTTTGAAGATTCCCAAGAAAAAGATATTTGTTTCTGACCCTGGAGTGAACGGAACTGCCTCGAGGATATGAGAGAGATGATCCAACTCATCCTGCATTGCTTCAAAGATACTCATAGTAGAGAGATGTAAGTGTAAATTTCTGGATGACTTTTAACTGGTGTGTTTGAACTGATGACTTTTAATTCAGGGTATGTATCTGTCTGTCTGTCTGTCTGTCTGTCTGTCTGTCTATCTATCTATCTCTATCTATATCAACTGTTTCGTTCGTAACGAGAACTACGTCACTAGGTTGAATACTAGACCCGTACATCCCGGAGCTCGCTCTAGACAAATCTCCATGGTGAATGTACGCCTTATGTGTGCGACCAAAGAGAATACCACATGCTCTTCCTCGTGACCGTGGTGGTTTTGGCACTACTAGTGGCAATTCTTGTATTTGGAGACTCGCCGACTTTTAGAAATACTCATATCCATGTTCTTCATGGGAGGTTGGTCACGTGCAGCACTCATGTCTCGGGGCTTCTTCGTTTATACCCATGGGTTTATAGTGTGGTGCGATGGCTGGTGCCAGGCTTTTATAGCGTAGTCATGGCCACATGCATTGTGCAGTTTTTTCTTCACGTCTATCGGGCAGTGGCTGCGCACCACACAGTCTTCATAGCTGTCTGTATAGGCTATGTGTTGACCTCCACGGAGCTCGTGATTTTTAGTGACCCAGGTACCGTGACGGCGGTCACGGTGCAGGACGCTTTGGCTCGGTATTCTCCCAATGGGCTTATTTTTTGGGATAAGCTGTGCACCACCTGCCTCATGGCAAAACCTGCACGGTCGAAGCACTGCTCGGTGTGCGGAAGGTGTATCTTGTTATATGACCACCACTGCATATGGCTCAATAACTGCATAGGAGAACGAAATTATAGCTGGTTTCTCCATTACTTGGCTGCCAACATCTTAATCATGGTGTACGGAGGTGCCTTGTGCTATAGCGTGTTACGGCAATCTGGTGGTGGTAAGGGCATTTGGTACACCATTACACGCACAACACATTCCAATAAAATCGCCGGCATTTTGATGATTTTGGCCACCATTTTCTCGGTGCTCACTGCAGCCTTTGCAGCTCTCCATTTGAGGTATATTTATCTTGGTGTGACCACAAACGAGGCTGATAAGTGGGGGGAGATTGAGCACTTGGTGAGCTTGGGTGTTCTCTACTATGTGCCAGACTTGGGCATATATGTTGAGCAGTCCATCATGAAGCAAGGTTCTGTATACACGCCAGTGTACATATCGTTGAAAGATGAATCCGTGGTATTGGAGGGAGTTCATGATGAGTTGCAGCAGGTGCATTCCATGCGGGACGTGCCCAATATCTATGACCATGGTTTCTATAACAACTTCCTAGAAAGGGTAAGGATTCCGGAATGAGAAAGACTTGGACTTGAGAATTTGAATACTTTATGTTCTTATATCCTTGAGGATTCTGTTGGGGACGTTGAGTTTTTCTTTAATGATAACGATGCCATTTCTCTGGGTGACATTTCCCAGGTTTCCATGGTTTCCCACATCATTTCTCTCGATGATATTTTTGCTTTGTTCAGGTTGCGCAAACCTGCACTCTTCCCGAAGCAGATCGAGTACTTGCTTCAAGACTCTCATATGCACAGGATCTTTAGTCCAGCTGCGTGCTAGGCCATGGGCGACGGCATATACATAGAGGCGGAAGCGGCAGTTCTCTTCGGTGGTTTCAAACAACAAATTTAACTTGAGTTCATCATAGCACAGGATGATATGGTGGCATTTCGTACGCAAATCTGGGGCGTTGATATTTATGTCGGCCAACAATTCATGGTTGGGAACAAACACAGGAAGAGCATCGGCACCAGCAATTCTGAGATTCTTAGAAAAATTGTGCCTGATTTTTTCATTCTCTCGAGTATTGTCCGGGATTTTTCCATTGAGTCCAAATTTGACGCGGATTTTCCCATTCTCTCGAATATTGTCCGGGACTTTCTCATTTTGTTGAATTCCGTTCGGGGTTTTGTCTTTTTGTTCAATTCCGTTCGGGATTTGTTCCTTCTCTTGAATTCCGTTGGCTCCATTATTCTTCAACGGGCTAAAAAAGCTTAGGGTCCGTCTTTTGTCCATAGCACTAACCTTTTTGTGTAGTGCAACATCAGGAGGGTCTAAGTCATCAAGGTAATCCAAAACAAGCGGTCTTTTTTTGCGGCGGCTCCTTAGGTGGTCGTCATGGTGAACACCATCTATTGACGACATGCATAAGATGACAGCAAAGTAGCAAGAGCGAAGAGGCGATACTGTGTGCAGTCCTGGATATAGTGGGGGAAAAAGAAGAGGCCACCAAGTCCCAAGCCCCAAGCACTAATAACAGATGCTTATTATTAGATGAAGTCTATGAAAAGCTTAATCTGTCAAGTGCGATTGGCTGGTAACAAATAAGCGAGATGCCGCACCGGGGTGCAGATTAAGACGACTGCAAAAGTCCACGGCTCACCAAACAAAGGCCCAACAGGAGATAAGCTTTTAACTATGGGCGTACTCGTAAACCCCGAAATTTTATTCCGTAAATGGCAAAATCAATTGTGACAAGTAGAAATATAGTTTACTACATACTAGTACTCTATAACTTACTACATACTAGTACTCTATAACTTACTACTTACTACATACTACTTACTACTTACTACTTACTACTTACTACTTACTACTTACTACTTACTACTTACTACTTACTACTTACTACTTATTACTCTACACACTACTCTACACACTACTTTACACTACTACTACCACTACACCACTACACCACTCTTTATCTCCCTTTTATTAAGATCCTAGTTAATATACAATAGTCGTGAATAGTTGCCGACTAATTAAAAGAATTTAAACTCTATTTTATAACATCTTTCAAGAAAAAAAAAAAAAAAAAAAAAAAAAAAAAAAAAAAAAAAAAAAAAAAAAAACCTGCAGAAATTCAAAGGTTTCAAGGCTACCCTAAACCCTCTCACCAAGCACTACTTTTCGCAGTCTTCTTCATCTCCCCCATCCACTCACTCACTCACTCACTCACTCACTCACTCACTCACTCACTCTGCTTTCCCCATTTTTACGCTCTCCTCGCGCAGCGAGAAAAATAAACCTTTTTCTCCTTCACTCAACTCTCTCATCCCACCATCCCCATCATCCCCATAAACTAAAATCCCAACCCAACATTATTATCAACATCCCTTGTAAACAGTCTCAAACAATTTCTCCCAATTTAGTCTGTTCTGTCTGTCAAAAACACTGGTCATGGATAATGAGTATCCGTCTGGTACGGACCCCCAGGAAATGGCCAAGTTGACACAATACCCGCTAGACTCCTATAACGCCAACGCCAATGTTATTAAAGAAAAGGGCTCAAGTGGGAACGTTGATAAGGATGCTCAGAAAGATACTCGGACGTCTGCGAAGCCGCCCTCTGCCAGTGACCTTGAGGATACTGGAGATCATGAAAACACTCATTTTCAAATGGACACGGCTTCTAACCTTATGCACTCGGACATTGGTGCTGCTGCTGCTGCCGCTGGAAACCCACAGGTAGCAGCTTCCAACTATATTGATTGGTCTCTGAATTTTTTGATTGACCCATTCCATGATCTGGCTGAGACTTTGGATCTACAAACCTCTGCACTCATGTCTTCGGTTCCTTTTCTGCATGAGGGGAAAGAACTCTCTAGTGAATCTCTGGATCTTTCACATCGACAAAAATCTATGAATCAAAGCATTGGACAAGGTCTGAATATGAATCTGAATATGAATCTGAATCTGAATCTGAATATGAATCTGAATCTGAATATGAATCTGAATATGAATATGAATATGAATATGAATATGAATATGAATCTGAATCTGAATATCAATATCAATCTGAATATCAATATCAATCTGAATATTCTGAATATCAACCAGAATATAATCCAAAATCAAAGTATGGCTCAAAACCTGACCCATGATGTTCCTCATTCTACTACTGCTCCCAAACCAGCGGAGAAAAGACGACCCTGTGACCACTGCAGGCGTAGAAAAACAAAGTGTGTCATAATCCCAGGCACAAACACCTGCGCCCAGTGTGAAACCAAGTCCATTGTATGCTCTTCGGCAAATACTCGTGATGAGAGTCAAGCCAAACGAATGCGTATGTTCGAATACGCCAATAACATGCCGATTGGCATGAACATGGGCCCTCCCATGAACCAGGAAGTCTTGCCACCCAACGTGGCTATCCGGAACGTGGCTCCGGTGCAGGACCACTCCACCATGAACAAGTCACTTCTCAAAAAAACTCTCTCGTTGCAATACCCACGTTCATCATTCTACGTGGGCCCTACGTCTTACTTATTCGACGTCAATCTCTTGGATGTTGTGATTGGATCTCAGGAAGATAAATCGCGTCCGCCCCGGGGCAAACTCATCAACAAGATCGAACAAGTCAACTTAAGCGAGTCCATCTCCCTCCGAAAAGTTGAGAATAAGACTCAGTTTGTTTTGAAGGACGACCAGTCCAAAATGACCTTCCAGAACATGTCCAATGATGTGGATGCAATCGAGAAGTTCATCGCTCCTCATGGCCAGATCTTGATTGATTTGTACTTTCGGATCATCCACCCTTCATACCCGATCTTGCATAAGAAGGTGTTTTTGGAGAAATACTCTCGGACCCATCGGGAGTTTAGTGCACCATTGCTTGGTGCAGTGTACGTTCTCGCTATACAATGGTGGGATTATGATCCGCAACTCTCGCGGTTCCCCAAGCCAAATGTGGCGTTGATCCTCAAAATCGCTCTCAACAACTATATTCTTGAGATCCTCAAGCGGCCCAAGCTCAGTGCAGTCCAGGCGGGCTTGTTGCTTCTCCAGTGCAAGCACATCCTCACGGATATCAGTGTGCACAACGATGCACAGACTTCGACGTCTTCGCTCGCATCGGCCTCGCTATCGTCGTCTTTTAATGAGTCAGATTTCAATGACTGGGTCTTGTGTTCGCAGGTGGTGGCTCTTTCCGAAGAGCTCGGCTTGGGGCTTGACTGTGATACTTGGAAATTGCCTAAGTGGGAAAGAGGCCTTCGGAAACGGCTTGCGTGGGCTGTCTATCTAGAGGAAAAATGGTTATCGTTGAAGAATTCTCGTCCGTCTCATGTCCACGATATCAATTGGGTAGTATCCAACTTGGCCGAGGAAGACTTTCCAGAGAAACATGGCGATGGAGACCTAAAGGAGGGATCGTCCGATATCACCAACGGCAAGAAAAACTTTATGAACTTAATTGAGTTGTCCAAGATCCTCTCGGAGATCTGCAACTCGCTCTTTTCCATGAAGGCCATGAAAGAAGAGGCTGATATCAACGAGGTTCTCCGCATTGCCAAGCCCATCCAACTCAAGCTTCGCACATGGTACCACTCATTGCCCGCAGAACTACAAATGAATTCAGTCCAACCTAGAAAGTTGTGCTCTAATGGATACCTCCAATTGGCGTACTTTGCAGCAGAGTTGACGCTCCATCGAAAAATCATCACCATCTTGTATCAGCAAGGAAGCAACGGGTCCAAAGTTCCCGATGAGCTACTAAACGTGTGTCGGTCAGCCGCCAGATCTCGGTTATTGGCATCGATGGAGTTTGTGAGGGGCTTGAAGCCCGAACATATCCACTCCTTCTGGCATTCGTCTGCCTCGGCAAACTTCACACTCATTGGCACTTTTGCAAGTTTACTTTTTATTTCGTCCACCAGCAAAGAAGAGGCAGACTTCTACAAGGAGCACATATTCAATTACCGGTGGATATTGAAGATCTCATCTAAAGGCTTTTCCCAGGTGTGTGACTCGTTGCGGAAACTTGACCTTATTCTCAATCACATCCCAGGACTTTCCAACGAATCACCTAGCCAGGGCTTGATTATGCCCGATGCTGTGGAATACAACAAAGCATACCAAATGTCCAACCAAATGCCTCCTCAGCAACAGCCGCCCAACCAGCTGGATTTGCAAGGAAGCCTGCCGCACCAAACCCAGAGACTGCCTCAGATACAGCAGATACAAAGTCAACAGGCACAAGTCACCAACTATTCGCTGGTTCCTTCGGACCATGGTGCATACCAATACAATGCCAATGGCCATGTGAAGAAATATATGAACAGCGGGCAGAACTTGACGTCAAAGGAGTCCAACCGGCCAAGCCCAGTGCTGCACTTTAGGAACTCAAATCAGAATGTCCAATCTCCATATGGCTCGCCGCAAAGCTTCCAAAACCAAATGTGTAGTAGCGGAAGCAACAATAATGGGCCCAGCAAGAATGTGGACCTGCCGCAGTCCTCTCAGGGATACTCGCCCAAAAACGGTAATCGGCAGAAGAAGCTGGTCTTATCAGGAGCACCTCAAAGTGCTTATGGTGGTAGCCAAGCAGGGAGTGTGAGTAGTACCAGCAACCAAGCCAGTCCTATTATGGAGAAGCAAGAAGCAAAGAACGCTTGAGGCAAAGTTCTAGATGATAATGCGTGGTGATTCAAACATAATTCAAACATAATAATCATTGTGTTTTCAGGGTTTATCTCAAAAGAGAGACTGCATTACATACAAATGTTTCTTTATACCATTTGAAAATGGCACTCTAACTTCAATAACTGATTTTTTGTACTATAGTTGACATTTCCACTGCTAACGACACCTGTTCATGGACAGTACGTAATCGGACATGAACAGTACGATTGGACATGAGCAGTAATTGGACATGAACAGTACAATTGGACGTGAACAGTACAATTGGACATGAACAGTACAATTGGACATGAACAGTACAATTGGACATGAACAGTACGCCATGGCCTGAAACACATCATTTAGTCAAAAGGCGTCAAAAACGCCTCGGCAATGACTCTAGCCCGGGCATTCAAAAACAACTTCATCTCACTAATCTCCTTGTCCACCTCCTCCATGAACTCAATAATAAAGTCCACCAATTTGTCCTTCAACATCTTCTCAGTGTGGAAGTTGGTGATTAAAAATGAAATGTCGTAGCCCTTCACCGGCACCCGCCGCAAAATAAAGAAACTCTCTGCTCTCTGTGTTAGGAAGCGAGTGAACTGGCGCACGAGGATGTGCTCAATTTCATCCGCCTGCTTGATCGATATGGACATTCTGATAGAATTGATTGAAGGTTCAATGAATACTTTCTCGTGTTCATTCCGGGCAATCGTTACTGGGTTCAACAAGAGCTCAGGGCTGTGCGAGTTGTCGACTTCAATCTCGGGTCTATTGTGTCTCTCCACCAATTGAGACGAAAAGTCCTCCAAGCAAATAGCTGCGGACAATGAAGTTCTTACAGCGGTTAAGTAAGGCTTAAGAGATTGTGACTGGAGTTAGTATATGAGGGTAAAGAGCAGTATCATAGGAGTCGGAATATCATAGGAGTCGGAATATCATAGGAGTCAGAATATCATAGGAGTTACGATATCATAGCAGTCAGAATATCATAGCAGTCAAAGAGTATCATAGGATTCATAGTCTGCAATCTCTTGGAAATGCTCTAAAAACTGTTATATCCTTTCCTTTAAGTACATACCATTTTGGCTGGGAAGACTGGTGGAGCCGACTTTCAGCTGGGCTCAGTGCGTAGGTGCGCAAGGATTGTGTGCAGGGTTGTGTGGTCTCTACTATGACTGATATTAGCTAAGATACACTTAAGGAGAGTAAAAAGGTTGAAAAGGGTATTTTTGGATAATATAGGATGTGAGAATTCAACCAAGAGATTTTTAAGTAATTTAAGACAAGGCGTGATTTTTTAGGTCGTATTAAAGGTTTTTTATTCGCGGTTTTTGGACAAAACTATCTAGTATTAAGAATACTCTATGTGATATTATACAGTAATATTATACAGTACTAGTAGTTCATCAATACTGGAGTCTTCTCCTCTGCTGGACGTATCCTCTTGGCTGGAGCTTGACCAACTGTTGATTCTGTGGGTCTCTTCTTTAGAGCTCGTTTCCTTAAATGCTCCACAACATAACGCAAGCACTTTTCTAGACAAGAAACCAAATGCTTTTTTTTTTCTCCACCCTTATAGAATCTGTCGAGTTCTTGTAAGAGATTTTGGAATGCTGAAACTGAGTGCAATCGTTCTTCCCATACATCAGTACTTATGTCCAAAGCCACGATCCTAGCATCTTTACCGGTTTCAATAACTGATCCCTTAAGACTATCTTTGGAATTGATTTCAGTTATGCCCTTGTCTTTAATTTCGTCTACCTGCCTTATGAGACCCCCCAAACTTGAAAGGTTATTTAGAATCCATTCTCCCAAACAGTTCTGGAGTGCCTTGAGCGTCTCTTCATGAGATGCCAACATCTTTTTTCTCTGTGCTTCAAGATCGCTTCGTAACATATCCTGAATGACCTTTGCCTCGTCTGCTCCATCTGCACTAGAAAGATCAATCATGGATATTCTCTTGTCACCAGTCAGTTTCAAAAGCTCGATCAAATCATCTCCACGAACAATATCTTCATATGGTATTTGGATCTTAGCCTGGTCAATGGCATCCTTGAGTGTTTGTTCCACAAGATCCTTCTTCACCTTCAACTGCTGCTTCTTCTCCTCAACAATATCCCAGAACAATTGCATGGCGTTGGACCCATTGCGACCACATAACTCAATGAACGCATCCTCATTCTCCAAGCCCAAGTCTCCAAACTTTGTGTTGGCTTTGATTTTCTTTTGCAGTAACAATTCCCGGAACTGGTCCCTTGCTCTCATATCGGAACGCCTGTTTTTCGTAGATGCCACTGCAATCTTGTTCTTGATGCGACTCACTATCTGTGGGAAAACCTTTGAGGCATATAGATCGACAATATCCACTTTAGTAAGCACCTTGAAATGCTTGTTTGCTTTAAAACGGGCATCATTCTGGAGCTTTTCATAGAGAGATGCCCATTCGGTGTTATCGTGTTCGTCACCACTGGTGATCTGTAGGAGATACCCTTCTAGCTCGCCTAAGGCCTGGATCTTTTCGCTTTGTATGCGCTTTTCCTTCTCCTGTACCACCTCGTCAAAGTACTGGTTATAGATTTTCTCGAGCTCTTTATCGGGGAGAATCGAATTCTTGAAGATGGGGTTTTCTTCCTGTATGAGTTTATTCTTCACACTGGACCAGCGAGTGGTATCTTTAATTTCGTTGTTGGTGTAGTAGCGCTTGATTTCACTTCGGAAATTACTCTTAAAGGTGTCAATCATCTCCACCTCGTTCGAGGACTCGACCTCGAGTTTTTTGACGAGATATTCCTCATAGAGATCTCTACGGGCAACAGCATCGTCAATTTGCCAGTACACAGGGTTCTGGATGAATTTTTGAATGACATTTTCAAACGACCACGTGGCATCAACACCAGCTTCTTTGAGCATTCGAAAGTATGCTTCTTCTTTCAGACTTTTCACAGAGTCTGAGTCGTCCTTAGATTCCAGAGCTTTTTTTGAGGAGAAATCCTGTAAAAATTGAATAGGGGGCTGTGCAGCTAACTTCTTGTCTATTTCACTAAATACGAGTTTTGTGGATTTAACGTCTTGCTTCTCTTTTGGCGCCTCAACAACTTCACTTTCTGGTACAGCACCACTTAGCTCTTTCGGTTTTTCCCACGTCGTCTCACCTGTGGTCTCATTATAGTAGTATTCTTTTCCATCTTCAGTGGTGAAAGTTTTCCATTGTACAGAATCTTCTGGGTTCTTCCAGCTGGTTTCCTGGGTGCTAGGATTGTAGTAGTAGGCCCTGCCTTGGTCATCTTGGACCTGCTGCCAGCTCATCAGAACAATTATAGATGTACAGGTTTGATAATATTTAGATTGCTGAACAAGTAGTATTTGAGCCTAGGGCTTTTAGTTAGATGGTAGTGGAGTGGAGTGGAGTGGAGTGGAGTGGAGTGTGGTAGATGCGCGCGGTCATTGGAGTGCGATGGTGTTCAATATGTATTATACATCAGTATTGAGAGGAAACTTCCATGGTCACATGAGCAGTACTCTTAATATATGTATTTTTCTGAATAGCTTGGTTCATTTTATAAACATGAGCGAAAGCTCCTCCTTATATATTGGAGTGGACCTTCACCCCCACCACTACCCTTTTTCGGGTAGGTGAGCACATTCTTCCTTGAAACATTCTCTATTAGGAAAACAACGGCGTTTTTACGAGATGCAATCAAGTGAGGTGTATAAAGCACCTCCACTCTCATGCGCTGTTTTTCACCAATCAGAGTTCCTGTACAGTTGTGGTTTGAATACTTCACATTGACTCGTATATATAGAAACAATGGGATTCTTTTCCTGTAAGCTACATGTCTTGATGCTTTCCTATGATTCATTATATTGAGCTTTAAACTTGAATCGAGGGGACTTGCTTATTAAACACTTCCTGTAGCTTGGATTTATAACTTGACCTGATTTCCTGCTTCTCTTTCTATATCCCCAGCCGTTCATCTCCACCATATTCAGACAGAATTATTTTTGATAATTCAAAAACATTCTCTTCCATTTTTTTTTTTTGACCATGCAATTTAATCATATGGGTTTCCATATCCACTATCCAAGAATTAATCTCTGTAATCTTAGAATTCATCTCCGTCATCTTAGAACTCATTTCAAGTTGGAGAGGTGTCAAAACTTTTGAAATGGCTTCTTCAACATTTAAACATATAGTGTTTTGAATACTTTCAGTCAAGACTGACAGTAAAGTAAGCGCCGTCAATTTGTTGTTCATATCTGAAAATTGTGATAAAAGACTGTTTTGAACTATTACACTCCGAAGTTTGTGTATATCCAAGGAAGACTTAAGCAGCTTCAACTCGGTTGCGAAAATAGGAGCAGAAATTGCAAGACCCTCATTCAACTTCACATTATCCAGATATGCCTTTTCTTCCATATCAATCTTCATTTGTTCTCTGAATTTAAGAAATCTAGAGTCTTTAGTAATTGGGTGTTGTGTAAACACATTGGGAGGACAGTTCTCATTTTCCATAACAGCCAAATCCTGCATAATAATTCTTCTGAAATCATTAAGCATGTTTAAAAAAGGTCCAACTGTATCATCTCTTCTCAAATATGATAATTCCTCTTGATCAGTACGCTCTTGAACCTTTTTAATTACACTTTCAAGCCATGGAAATATCATTACTTGCAACTCTTCAGGAACTGGAATATGACCGTGCAATAAAATACATCTCATTTTTTTCAAAACCAGCAGAGAATTTTAAAAATTCAAAAGGATAGTTGGTAATGTAATGATTGTGTATAATTTCTCGAGACCACAATCCAGCACGTTTGATCTGAGCATCCTCAATATTACTAGCATCAGCAAGTTGTGCATTAACAACTCTACCAAGGTGAGTTTTCTTAATTGTTGTAAATCCAATGCTAGCAACAGTATCTGTGCTCAAGTTATTGTTGTATCGGCAACTGATTGGCTTTCTTTCAAATTTGCAATGGAAAATAAAACTTTGATTCTTCCAAAGTCAAATTTATACCAAAGTGACATGGCAAAGGTAGAAATAAAACATAAATGAACATCCTTGTGACGTAACGCACGTGATTTCCCAAGAGATGTACTGGCACTAATAGTTTTACCCTCCAGTATTTGAAATCCCAAAATGCGAACATATTGGCCCTCTGTTTTCTCCTCATCCCACAAGGAGTCAGAAAGCTCTAATGCGCATTTATTCAGGCTTTGTAACAAATAGTGATGTCCCAACAAAAACTCCAACTTCCCATTGATTCCATCGTAAATATCCTTCTTCTTCAAACTTCCTGTTTGGTTGAGTCTAAGCTGAATCATCAACTTCACATTTTCAACTGTATATCTAGCCTGAATTAACCTCGCTTTATTGTGGAAATTCACCTTGGGGATGATATGACGCCGGGAATTTCTCTCCTTCGTAAAACCATCGACCTTGTAAATATTTGGTACTACCTGAAACTTCTTGAACTTCTCCTGAAATTCATCTTCATCATGGCAGTCGCGCAAAGATTCCATTCCAATAAGTTCGTGCAAAAACTTCAAAGCTGAAAGAAATCTAGATATGGAAGCATAGTAATCCAGTGTCTCCATATCATCAATTCTCTCCTGACTATTCACCCATTCCCTTAAAAATGGAAACCTTTATAAATAACATTCTTGGCAATGGCATAGCCATATGATAATCTTGTTTTTGATTTGAGTCGAGCATTCACAAGTTCCACGCATGGTGGATATTGTAAAATGGTATTGATATGGTCAAAAAGAAGTTTTTCATCCTCATTCATAGGCCCTTTCAGCATAATATGAGCATGAGGTTTTTTCTTTCTTTTTTTTAATTTTCCAAAAAAAATCTTCTTGAAGACAGATTGCTTAATATATTCTGTCACCTCTTTGGGTGTCACGTCACGTTCCAGAAGAAGTTGCATGTATGTTTTCAAAGAAATTTGAGCTTGTGAAAAATTTTCTCCTTCCTCCTATGGGGTTTGGTGTTTATTAACTGCTTCATCTGCATTGTTACCAATAAAATTAAGCTCATGTGCTTGAGAAACAGCTTCCTCGTTACGCTGATGAATATTAGTAATATTTGGTTCTGATAATGTAGAGAATACTCTCCTGGAATCCAACAAATTGCTTTCTAATATAGACTCGTTATTTTCATTGTCCATTAACTTGTCTAATTTTTTTTCATCACCCAACTCATTCTCACTACTTAAATCGCTCTCTTCATACAGTCCTGAAGAACAATAATCCACTATCAGTCCTACAACCTCATCATATGCTTAGTCATCCTCTTCTTTTCTGGTTTCATGGTCTCCATTTTGTTCATTTGTACTCACTTCTTCTCCCTTCCACAACACTGACAAAGGACCAAATCGATTAATTAAATTCTCATAATCTCAACTTCTTTTATAAAAGTTCTTCCAATTTCATCGCGCGTTTTATCATTTTTCTCAATGTCTTCCATACTTTCTCAGTAAATTTTGTTGTTATAAAAAATTCAATTTACTACACAACAGAAACGCTTTATTTATATTTATTTTTCAAAATATGAAAATTGAATCAAAGAATTTCTTTTTTTTTCTTTTTCTTTTTCTTTTTATTATATTTATGGTATGCAAGGTATAACGCCAAAAACAAAACAAATAAAAAAAACTCCCCTATTATCAAGTAAATACGCGTTTATTAAATATACTACCTTTTTAAAATTTTCAAAACCACCCCCAGTTCATTGGTATTCTACAAGAATTAGTTATATTATTTTCACAGCCAACAACACCCTCTATATATAAAGAGAAAAGTTGTCTTGTCCCAAACGAACCTAGGATCCATAATATTTGTTTTGCCCAAACTGCATTTAGTAGATTCGCGCTCAGTGAGCATATAATCTCATCGGTCACGTAACGGAAAAAGGGACAAATTGGACAAAGTTATCTGCTTACTGATGTGTCCTTTTTTTCACTTTCATACATAGCGGCAACTTGTCCGAGCGGTTAAGGAGAAAGACTTGAAATCTTTTGGGCTATGCCCGCGCAGGTTCGAGTCCTGCAGTTGTCGATGATTTTTTAGGCTTATTACTAAATATTTTTTTAACACTAAAACTACATTTTTGAATTTTTTTAAAGAATTGTCTAAAAATATATTAAAAATTCTTTTTGTGGGAATGTAACTTGTGCTTGCGTTGAGGTTCACAAAAAGAATTTTATTATCGTTCTACATAAATACCGCGCAACTCACGGCCCCTTTTGCAACCACACCACCATGAAACAAGTATACTCACACAAACAGCTACTAGAACTTAGACACGAGTGTCAAAATGCAGATGTAAAACAGTTCAAATTTAACCGGAAAACAGTTTCTGCATCGACCACCACTGCTGTCACTACCAAGCTCAGACACAATGTATGGGCGTCATATCCGGTGATAGCAAACCATAACTACGCCAAGTTGCCACTCAGCCTAAAAAGTCGATCTGACCGTCATCGTAGGCTGGAACGCAACCACAAGATTGAGTCTATGACTTCTTTGTTGGCCAGACAAATTGGAATTCTGGAATTGCCCGTGGGGGCAAAAATTATCAAGGCAGCTCCCGGAACTCCCATCCCACTCAATGCCATAAGAGTGTCTCTTGACGGGAAGTTTACCGACGAAAACGCTGGGCAGACTCGTGACGGTGTGCGATTCCGGGACCCAGACGTAAGGCAGGACCAGTACAAGTACGGGTTTGACGAGGTATTCTGGGAACTTCCTGATTTAGATGTTGGTGCAGTTTTGAACCAGACCCCCCATGAGTACATGACAAGCCCCCAGGTTGAACTAGTGGCCGGTCCCGAAATGCCTCCAAATGGGCGGCTCATGCACGGCTACTATGCTCCGTACTTTGAGCAATACATCCGAAAACTGCAGGACCCGGACTTGGAGGATAAGGGTTTATTAAAAGTGCAGGAAGAAGAAGGGCGTATTTATGACTCGGAGAGTTTTGCTGAGGATTCCAGCGACAGCTCCAATGTACAGATCCAGCTTCCTGACTTGCGCATTTAAATAAAAGTTTTTAGTTGAAGAAATGGTGAAGGTGAAGAATGGCCAAAAATGGTGAAGGTGAAATAGAAGATTGGCCAACAAAGAGATGGAAGATTTCCATACAAAAGTGTTACTTTTAAAAGAGTTAAAAATCAAATTCTGAATTATTTCAGGGTTGAAGAAAGATCTGAGTGAAGATTTGGTCAAGTGAGTGAGACTTGTGAGCATGCGATGTGATGCATCTCCAAAGCGCGATGGTCACCTTGGAATCACTTACACCATCATCATATTGTGAAAGTTGCTTTAGACCGAGAGCTCAAACAGATTGAGAATAACCAGAGTGAAGTTGATAAATCCATGGTTTGGTACTACCTCCGACTCAAACTACTTGTGGATCCAATCTTGAAAGATGTACACAAGGATAAATACTCCAGCATGCGCATCGATCTACTCACGTGGCGTTTTATCATTATAAAGAGCTTAAATCAGCTATATGGCATTTCTGGAGAGGCCAGGCACTATGATATACTTGTCAAACAGACGCAGACACCAGCAATCGAAACGATCATTCGCATCCATACCGAGGACGTGGAGATGTTCAAGAATAGCTTTTCAAACTTCAGCGGGTCTTTGAGTGATTACATTGGACAGGAATACGCCTTTGGGTTTTATGTGCGAGTGATTGATGAACTGCCGTTCTTGGGAGCGCTTTCGGATGAAAGTCTTATTGGAACATCGAATGATAAACATGAGTGAAGAAGAGGTTATGGCGAGGCTAACACGGGCTGCTACAAGATTAATAATCGAAGTTGGAGTAATCTTCGATTGAGGAATTGCATTTGATAGGAATTTCTGAAACATCTAGAGGTAGCAGTGAATGGTCTGAACGCATTGGGTAATTAAGAAGAGGTGAAGAGAAGTGGGAGAATAGGTGAAGTGAAGAAGTGAAGTGAAGAAGTGAAGTGAAGAAGTGAAGTGAAGAAGTGAAATGAAGAAGTGAAGTGAAGAAGTGAAATGAAGAAGTGAAGTGAAGAAGTGAAATGAAGAAGTGAAGTGAAGAAGTGAAGTGAAGACCTCATTGGTTTCTATATGCACTTTCTCTTTACTCATCTGCATCATGTCACTCATGTCCTTTACTGAGTATTGCCTCACTCGCCTTGTCTCTGACTGCAGTCTTACAGTGACAGTCTCACTTGTCTCACAACTACTTTGTACAGGGAGACAATGTCAAATTAATTGCTCCTCGTGACCTCAATTTCACCCCCCCCCCCACATAATTGCCATGGCATTATCACAATACCTTAGACTAATTTTCTCTAGGACTTATCAATCCAATAAATCATTATCAATCCTGCACATAGTCTCGCGGCCTACTTTACTCTCCAGCAAACCTTATCAATGTTCCAACTACTTTCAACCACACACAATTAGCGCCACAACACTGAAAAAAAATCAGTATCGTGATATGATCGTGTCCAAAATATCCGTGCTTCTATTAGCATGTCTTTTTTTTCGGGACTTCTGCGCTGCTGCAGACTTTACCCCTAATATCAAATCGACCAAGTTCACTGGCCACATAGAAGACTTAGCCTTTTTTGGCAATGAAAATATCTTACTTATGAGTGAAAACTTACATATTTCAAACGATAATGGTTTCTCTTGGACCCCAATTGATGCCTTAAAAGGGTACAAGTTGAGTGATGTGTTCATAAACCCTCACCTAAACACTATGGTGGTGGTAATGACCGAAGGCTACGAGCACTTTATCACGAAGGACCTGGGAAAAACTTGGAATAAGTTTACAGTCTACACGCAAGACAATAAACCGTTTGTGGATTGGACTGATCTCAACGTTCAGTTCAATAATGCATCTGCGGACTACATTGCACTTGAGTTTATGATGTGTAGTGAAGAGAAATGTTCATGGCTGCTGTTTGTGTCGAAAGACGGGCTCAAAAACGTCAAAGCGTTACCCCAGGGCTTTTCTAATTGTATTTTTGCTCGAGTAAACCCAGAATTTGATCAGTCTGTGAAGCCAGAGACGCTTGTGTGCGTCAAGGAAGAAACCAATTCGCTTGGGGATGTTTTGAGGACGTCGCTCCACCAAAGTGATGACTTTTACGAGAAATCAGACACGGTAATAAATTTTCCTGGACTGAAGGACAGAGTGATTCTTGGTATTCGCTTACATTCTGCATTCTTCTTGGCTTACTTGAAAAGCGATAAGTTTGCCGATAGTAAGATATCGATGGTTGTTTCCAAGGACCTCAAGTCGTTTGACTTGGCCAATCTCGAGTTCCAGTTCAGTAATGGCGGCATGTGGATCATCTCTTCCAGTCCTTCACGACTCGTGTTTGCGGTGCCTTCAAAGGGTACTAATATCCTCGGCTCGGAATTGTACATGACTGATTCTACAGGGCTCAAAGTGACCCGTATTTCCGAGGCTGGAACGGGTGGGTTTAGCGTGTCTTTAGTTTCAGATTCCATCTTCTACTCCATGGAACAGACATCCAAGAGCTTGCTCAAACCTTCCAGATTTCGAAGCCTGGTGTCCTTTGATAACGGTAACACGTGGCAGAGATTGGAGGTGCTTAACGATCCAAATTGTGAGCTCAAGTCTGGATGCTCTTTGCACAGGCTTTCAATGGACTTTAAAAAAACTCCCCATATCCTCGCTGCAAATGGTGTCAAGGGCCAGGATGCTGACTTCCTCGATAGCGAAAATAGTGACTTGTATGTGTCACGTGATGGTGGTGCTTCTTGGACCTTTTCTCTCAAAAGGGCCCATTCTATAGATTACCTTGACCAGGGCAACATTCTTGTGGCATGGTATGAAGAACCAAACTTTCCAATACTGGAAATTAGCTTTTCATTGGACCAAGGCTTGACTTGGTCCACGACCAATTTGGACAAGCCCATAAGGAAACCGGTGGCCTACACACGACCCGAATCGTCCGATTCCAAATTCTACATTTTTGGAGTCCTTGAAAATGAAGAGAATTACCTCAGTGTCATTGACTTCAAGGACGCTTTTGGCGGAGCTGAGTGTTCTGCTCAAGATCTTGAGACTATGCCGGTATATACCCCAAAAGACATTGATGAATACTGCTTCAATGGACACAAGGATTCGTTGAGCAGGAGAAAACAGGACGCCAAGTGTCTTATCAGGCGTCCATCGGAACAGGTATCATTGAGCCAAGAACCCTGTGAATGTTCTGATTTCGACTACGAATGCTCGCCAAACTTTGAGCTTTCTGCTAAGCAAGTGTGTGTTCCTATAGTGGCCAAGATTGCTGAGGTGTGCAAAGACTCAAATAAGAAGATCAAGCTACCCCTGCACCAAAAAAAAGCAGGCAACCAGTGTGTCATGAACAAAAACAAGAAGGAATCAGACTTCATTCAAGAGTTCGAATTCGATTGTCAGGATATCAAGAATGACCACAAGAACGAAGAAGCAAAACCCAAAATTGTTGCTGGAATGTCGAAACTCGACGGCTCCTTTAGTCAGTACTCATATGTGAAGAGCACCAACTTCTCCGACAACATCTTGCTCCTCACGAGCGACAAAACAATGTTTGCTTCCAGAGACGGGGGTCAATCGTTTGTGTCAATTCCGTTACCTGATCTCGTGTTGTTTTTCTTGGTGGGAGCTGTGGAGTCCACGGCCATTATCGTCACTGAAAGGCATCTTTACTATTCCCAAGACGGCGCTAACACTTTTCAGCAGGTGGCTGCACCCGACAGTCCCAACACCAAAGGACTTCCTATTGTGTTTGATCCTTCGGACCCAAAAAAGTTTGTGTTTATTTCGGATTTTAATATGTTAGGAGGGCTTGCAGGATCCCAGGCATATTATACGGAGGATGGAGGGATCACATTCACCAAGCTACTCGAAAACGTGGTGACATGTGGGTATGTGGGCAAATTGCTAGATTTGAAGGAGAACTTGCTCTACTGCAGTGTTGTGGATGGTCATCAAACAAAGCTTGTGTCTTCCAAAAACTACTTCAAGGATACCATCACACTTTTTGATAATGTGCTTGCTTTTGCCTTGAAGCCCGGGTTCGTGTTTATTGCTTTATTGGACGAAGACAAGCAGAATTTGAAAGCAAAGGTCACAGTTGATGGTGAGACATTTGCTGACGCAGACTTCCCAAGCAACTTTCAACTCGACAAGCAAACGGCATACACCATCTTGGATTCGTCGTCACATTCGATCCTCATGCATGTTACCACGGACCGAACCGCTGGCAATGAGAGAGGGGCTCTTCTCAAGTCCAACTCGAACGGCACCTCGTATGTGTTGGCGTTGGAGGAGGTGAACAGAAATGAGTTTGGGTTTGTGGATTTTGACCGTATTGATATCTTGGAGGGAACATATATTGCCAATACGGTTTCCGAATTAAAGTCGCAGGGTGCTAAGAAACTCAAGACCAGAATCTCCCACAATGACGGTGGTCTCTGGGAGTTCTTGGAGCCACCGCAGAAGGACTCCAATGGAAAGGAGTACGAGTGTGTCAAGCGCACGAAGGGCCTGAAGAATGCTTTGGATAAGTGCTCGTTGAACTTGCGCAGTTTTACCGAGAGACCCGACTATAAGGACACCTTTTCTTCTACATCTGCTGCGGGCTACCTATTTGGAGTTGGAGATGTGGGTGAATTCCTCGAAAATAAGGACTTGGCCACGTTCATGTCTTCGGATGGAGGCGTCACGTGGAAAGAGGTGATCAAAGGTGCATATATGTGGGAGTTTGGAGATCGGGGCACCATTTTAGTGTTGGTGAAGGAAAAAGACCTTACTAATGAGATCTTGTACTCCACAGACAACGGCAAGACGTGGAAGACATTCCAGTTCAGCGAGATTCCCGTCCGTGTACTTGATTTGGCCACTGTTCCATCAGACACTTCCCGAAAATTCATGATTTTGGGACAGACCAAAGACCAACTCCTGCAAACTTTGGTGATTTCCATTGACTTTACCAACTACTTTCCCAGACAATGTCAGCTCGACTTAGACCATCCATTGGAAGACGATTACGAGTACTGGACGGCCAAACTCCCCGGGTCTTCCGACAACTGCATCTTCGGCCATGTGTCTCAGTACTTACGGCGAGCAGAAGGCCACAACGACTGCTTCATCGGAGCCGCTCCGTTGAATAACGGAGTCAAGAAAACCCAGAACTGTCCCTGCACTGTGAAAGACTACGAGTGTGACTATAACTTCTATAGAGACACCGATGGCACTTGCAAGTTAGTGGCAGGCCTCAGTCCTCAAGATCACAAGAAGCAGATGTGCAGCAAACCTGACACATTCCAATACTTCGAGCCCACTGGATATAGGAAATTGCCGTCTTCCACATGTGTGGGCGGAAAAGAGCTTGATTCCTTCGACCCCAAGCCTTGTCCAGGACATGAGAAGGAGTTTAATGAGAAGCATGGCCGCAATATCAACTTCACCAAGTTTTTGGTGCTTTTGGTGGTACCTCTTACGGCTTTCTTTGGAGCCACGTGGTTTGTCTACGAAAGAGGAGTCAAGCGAAACGGAGGCTTCCAGATACTTGGCCAGATTCGCTTGGAAGAAGCAAATGACTTTGACCCAATTGAGGAGAATAACGTCGACAAGGTGGTCAACAGAATTGTGAAGGGGGGAATTTTTGTGTTGGCTGGAACTATAGCCACTGTCAAAACCTTCCGGAAATTGGACAGAAAGTTCATTGAAAACATCACTGGGCTTCTCTTTGGACGGCGTCCTGGACTTAGAAACTATGTGCGTGTGCCTGATGACGAGGATGAATTGTTTGGAGATTACGATGACAATTTCAATGATGAAGAGGATTTAGGCGATGTGGATTTCCAGGTGGATGATGATCCCACGGACTTGGGCGACAACTTTGCACCGCCCCAAGATTCTGCTGTGAATGCAAATCTCTTTGACATAGACGATGAGAATACGGCAGAGTCTGGCAACTCGGATACCGAGCGCTAGAACATGACGTATGATTATTTAGATGATATATTAACTACAAATGAGTTTCGTCGTAGAGAAAAAGGAGTCTTAAAAGAAGCTGAGAGTGGGGGGAAAAAAGCTAAAGAAAGGGTTAAAGAAGTGTGACACGGACAGGAATCGAACCTGCAACCCTTTGATTTGGAATCAAAAGCTCTACCATTGAGCCACCGCATCTATTATTAGACTTCTGATTTGCATGGATAAGCACATTGTGAAGAATTGTATGAAATTAAATTCAAGAATATCTGTATTCCTTGGGACATAAAGAGTAGAGAAATCGCTACGCGCACTGCCTAGTTGCACTAGAGTACTGGTCTATATTAAACATATTTATTTTATAGCTCCGATTACATCCTCTTTTGGGCATCCATCTCATGAAACAACTCCCCAGGGTTCACAGCATTCAACATCTCATCCTCATGAGTTCTGCGGTTCAATTGCGTATTTTTCTTTCTCTTGAACAAAATGAAAAATGGAATTATGAACAAGAGTCCAAGCAACGCTGTGGAGCCAAGAGCACAGGCAAAAGACACTCCCACCACTTGCCCGGTTGTCATCTGACGATTCGAGCGTTTGAGGTCGTTTGATGATTTATATCTGTAGACATCCTCAAACAACGTCGAGTAGATAGTTCCAGCACGCGTTCCATCCATGGCAAACACATAAGGAATCCAAGATGAGCCGTCGTACAATGCCGCGTTGACTAATCCATAGCCAGTTAAGTTGAATTTTCCTGACAACAAGAGCACTTTATCGTTGCTGAAATACTCCTGGCGAGAGTTGGAGGTATTTGCTTTCGAAAGTTTGATGAGCTTAAGATCCAACAATTGCGTTTCTTCGCTGTACACTATACTATCATCAATCCTGGACCATGTTGTGGTATTATATGCAATCACAGACGTATTGGTGAGTGCCGCCATTTGGTTGCTGACCTGGCCCCGGGCTTCCTGGTTGATGATGAACTTGGTGATGTAGCCGGTGTTGCCAATGTTATTGATACTATCTCCAGCATCGACAAATGCCCCGGTGGAGAAATCGTAAACCACAAAGCTAGAGCTTGTACCGTTAAGAGTCAAGTTTCCACTGACTAAAACGATATTGGAGTTGAGAAACTTTGCATCGGTCACTTCACCTTCGATCGTTGTGGAGTCAGATCCAGACAACGGACTGGTCCATCTCGTGGCCTTAATGTCAAAGAAACAAAGCGATGAACAAGATAATGAGCCGGCATTCTCAAAGCGTCCACCCACAAGCAATTGTTGAGAATCATCATTAAAGGCCATGGAATTCACAGAGATTCTGGAGCCATCGGAGTTGGAGAGATCCGCAGGCTGAACTGCAGAAAAGCTGGAATTTTGTAAATTGTATATCACAAGACCGGTGGTGTTTTGACTGCCAAATATCACTGAGCCATTGCTTCCAATAAACAAACGTTCTGCTGTATTGTCCACGTACAAGGATGAAACGAACGTATCCTCAGCCCAAGTGATTTCCGAAGCAAGAGGTTCTGCCTTGCGATTCTTCACGAGCGCTATATTCTGAATGGTGCTGTTATCCTGGAACCTTCCGCCAAAGACACTAAAGGACGAATTGACATAGTATGAGTTGGTGATACTGCCGTTCATCATACGCAAGTCGTAAGCATTAAAGGAGCTGTCGTTCTCGAAATATGCCTGGTCTTTTTGAAAAAACTGCATTACTCCAAACGATGGACCTGCAATGACCTGCTGGTCTCTTTGGCTAAGATTAACACTTGCGGTCACGTCCATCTTGTTGGCCAGCGTTGACCACTGTTTGAGAGTATTGTCCCAGATCTGAAAGTCACCATTTTCCGTGGAGAAAATAAAGTATTCTGTATTATTCACATTAATTGACGCAAACTGGGAGTATACAACATCCCGGTAAGTGTTACCAAACGAATACCATTGGCCATCTGCATTGAGTGCAAAGTTATTGGCGGAAGAAACTGTACTGTTGTCATCTGAAAGGTTCCTGATGCCGTTACCGGTTGCGGAGAATTGCCCCAAAACGACAAAACCATTGTTTGTATTCGCAATTGAAGTGATGGTGTTGTTGAAGTCGAGACCTTCAAATTCGGCACGCTTGGAAAAGCTTCTTCTCTGAAGAGAGGCATTGATTTCATGGGATGTTGTGTTGTAGTCTGATATGTTCACGGTCAACAAGTTTTTGTTAGGAGGTTGGATTGTAGAGGACTCAAAGTCACCAAGGATCAAAAGCTGTTGCGTGCCCAGAGTATAGGTTATCTGTTTGACCACAGAAGAATTTGATAACTCGCCACTAAGAACATTGATGGACGAGTTTCCCACGAAATTATTTGTTAACTTGATGATCTTGTCGTCGCCCTCATTTTCATAAACCTTATTCAATTCGAACAGGGAGAAGTTCGCCAAGGAGTATTCAAACAAGCCGTTGAGCTTGGTGGTGGTAAGCCGATTTCTGCGAGCCCTGGTCAGGCTATTGGAGTCGTAACTGTCTAAAGAAACAATTTTTGCAACTACCTTATCAACAACAACCCATGGGTCTGTGACAGTGCGACCAATTGCCGATTTGAAATTAATCTGCACTCTGTTTCTGCCGTTATTCTCGGAAGAGCCATTGAAATGTCCATAGTACAAGTAATCAAACTTGTTTTCAGGATTGTTTTGATGGATATCAATACTAGAGAGTATATTATCTTCAGTATCGATGACCGAAACATTGATAATGGATCTTTTGGCACACGATCCATCTGCAGAGCACCCTGGCGTGTAGAACAAAAGAGAGTAATTACCAGCATATGAGATGTTTGGGTAAAGGGTGATAGAGGCTCCAGAATCGCCCACAGAGACAATGTAGTTGTTGGTAGTGATGTCAGATAATTCTGACACAGCCCGCCAAGAGCCACTGGTGACTGTAGCCAGATTCGAGAGTTGGTTCGACTCCGAGCCACAGTTCGATTCGTTTAACGTATCATTACCGTAGACTGCAATATTGTTCAGATACAACTCGAAGCCGGAAAATTCGGCTTTGGAGCCGTACCAAGCAGTTGTAGTGAGCCCAATCTTATTCACGCCAACCATGTCGATGAGTGCAAATTCCTGATAGTTGGCACCGTAGCCCAAGTTTCTTGTCTTCGTATCAGGACTATAGTACCTGAAAAAAGAACCGTCGTCACGCAAGTGTACCAAATCTTCGTCTAAGTATTTGTCTTTCTCTTGAAGATTAGTGTTTGTGGCGGAGCTCAAAGTCGAACCCAATTGCAAAGGGCACGAGGCGTCACAGTAGGCCATTTCATTGGTGTTGGGGTCAATGTATGTCAAGTTCATGATACCATTGTTAGGGTACGTGTAAAGCCGGAAAGTTTTTATACCATCTTGGCTATTTTCAGGGACATAAATTCTGATTTTGGTTGGAAAAATACCCTGCATTTCCAAGGGCAATTCCACATTCCATTGGCCGCCGGAGTTATCCTGAAGCGACCATGTTTCGCTGGACCGAGGACAAATGACACTCGAGTCTATGTTGGAAGATATGCCGTTGACATTCCCGAAAGTGGCGTGTTTGAGAGAAACAACCTGTTCTGCAGAAATGAAGGTAGTATTAGAGGAGTTGTTTTGGTGAAGGCCCAGGGCGTTGTGAGTTAGCAACTCCGACAATCCCAAGGAGTTAAAGGAGCCGCCAAAGATAATGGACGCATCTTCTTCATTGGCGGAAATCTTGGTGATGGTGTTGACGATGGAATTGTTACCAAAACCCTCGAAAGGTAAGGACAGTAGCGACCGTGAGTTGACGTTATATACGGCCACGGCGTTGGTATTGTTGAATTGAAAATCACCTCCGAGGTAGATAAGATCACCGTCAACAAAAGTGGTGAGCACTTTACCAGAAAGATTGGAATCATCAGCTCTTTTTCTGGAGAAGAGCGAGTAGAAATCGCCGGTAGTGATGTTATAGATGACCGGCAGTTGATAATCCTGTCCGTTAAGCTCAGAAAAGTCACCAGACACCAACACACTGGCATCATTGAGCTGCTGCAACAGAGATACCAAGCCACCAGTAAAAGTGGCTATTTTCTGACTGGAGCCATCGGAGGAGTTCCGAAGATAAAGGAACAGTGAATTGGACAGCGTCAGACTGCCAATAAACGATGATTCATTGACATAATTGTAAAAGGATAAGGCGTTGAATTCACCCAAAAGAGCTATATTACCACCCATCAGGTTAAAGTCGACATCTGGGTGATTAATCAGAGCGACAGCTCCAAAAGCTGTCAGTAGTAGTAGTAGCAGGGCTAGTAGTATGTGTAACATGGTAGGTGGTGATATACTAGCCTTTAAAAGTCACAGGTCAAAGATGTAGTATCACCAATCAAGCAAAGGAAGCTGATTTGGGATAATCCGTGGTGGTGTAAAGTTGTTAATTAATAGAGACTAAGGAAAAAAAACACAGCCGCGAAAAACAAGTGCACGAGAAGTGAAGTGCGACTACCACGAGAATTACTGCGACAATAAAACTGCAAGAGGACGCCTCCCATGAAAACACGACAAGTTGAAAAGTGCAACCTGCTAAAATAATAAAGAAAGAATAATAATAGGAATAAACATGATTGAATTAATAGTTTACTAGACAGTCTTTGATGTGGAATGTATAAGAATGAATGCGCACTGAGTTGCATCGTAAACTTTTCGGACTTTTCTGGCTTTTCTGGCTCTTTTTGACATCTTTCTGGTTCGCGAAATGAGTCTTAATCAAGTCACGTGCACAAGGACTAAAGAATTCCCCAACTTCTTTGAAAAACAATAATTTTGGTTTGATATTTTCTAGGAGCGCTTTAGATAGGTGTACGGGATTGTTTTAAGGAGTTTGACAAGGTATTTTAGATCCGTTGATTTTTGGTGGTGTTTTATTATTCGCACAATTGTGTGAAGTGTAAGAAAAGTGAGAATCTGCAGAAGTTGAGTAGAGATGGACATAGTCAGTAGGTATTAGGTAGTAGTAGTAAAAAATAGTACTTTGAAGAATACCACTACACTTGGAATTACATCCTAGAAATATTAGTACACTTCTAAGAACAGTACACCTAACAATATCAACTGGTAGTGATAGTAGTGATAGTATAATATACATAGAAAATCCTCTATAATTCCTATACACTCTCTGTAGTAGTATATACTCTAGTAGTGTAGTCACTATTAATAGTAATGTAATAAACTCTCTATATAATAATAATCCTATACCCTCCAGTCTACTCTCTAGTAGTAAAGTAGACTAGTGTATAAATTGTATCAGTAGAGTTAGTCATCTAAACTTCGGCAGTAATAGAATGCAAGCTCTCACCTCTCAGCCTAAATAGCCAAATGGAATATGTCATTCATTATAGTTGTTAGATTCTTTATGATTGTTTAGTACTTCCACTACTCTGTTTATTCGTAGATGGATTCTCAAAATGAGGAATCCTTGAGTCTTATATAGCAAAAGTGGGGCATGTGTACATGCCGCCTTGTTACGTCTTAATCCGAGCGAGACAATTCCGGAGAGAGACGGGAATGTGGTCTGATCGCACATCGTAGGTGATTATTACACCCATGGGTAGTGCGATACCCATGGGGGATCTGACAATAGTAATATATTCATAGTAGTCACTAGCCTTAGTTGTTAGAAGACGTGGTAGTTCAATTATACAACCTCCTTTACTTGTTTCGTCATGGTATATTATATGAGTAGTAGAGTAGTGTATTAGTAGTTCTGTATCAGTTCTGTATCATTAGAATTGTAAGATCCCTAATGGTACACTCGGCTATTTTCTATCACTCTACTCTTTAGTAGTAGTATATAGTAAAATAATTGACCATCTGGCCATCTGAGTAGTAAATTATAGTAGTGTTAGTAGACTACGCATACGATAATTGTAGCGTATACTGCTTGATATGTCAAGGGACTGAACCGAGCTGAACCGAGCTGAACCAAGAGCTAAACCTCCAAATCCAATTCTCAATTCTTACCCACCCAGACATCCAATTCTTCGCGCCAATCGACTCGACGCATTAAGCCAAGAGAAGAGTCTCCCTCTCCCTAAAGTCTATATAATTCAAATGGAAAATCATCAACGAATAAATCAACAAAGTACACCTTTAAAGAATCCAGTATCAGTGTAATAATGGAATGGTAGTAGTGTAATCCGTATCAGTATGTTTTGTTAGATTCTTGTTGTAGCTAATTACTACTGATGTGTTCTCATAAATGGGAATCACAGTTTATATAGACTTTTGCGTGAGGGTGCACCTTGTGAGGGGTTAATGCGGAAGTTGGCTGCCTATCGTGAAACATCTGGTCGCGGTGCATAGTTGCTGCACTTGACCTTCACCACTCAACATTGCTCAGTGTAGGTTGTAATAACCGGAAGGTAGTGAACCCCGAGGGTCTAGTATAGTAGAGTAGAGTATAGTAGAGTATAGTAGAGACTCATTAACTGCGAAATCTTACAGCACTTATCGCGCACATAATATTAATATTAATAATACTCCAGCATCCTCCATGAACATTGATGGCATTGACCCGTCAGGAGTTCGACAGCTTCTTCTTCAACACTCGCTCCTGCCTCTAGTTTCGATTGCATCTACTCATAATGCAGATCGGGCCATCCAGATTCAGTGCAATAATCCACTGGTGTCTTGCCTTCAGATAATCAGGCCATATGGGAATAACGCCTTGTACCCAGCTTACCACCAAGGATACCGCATCACCAATACTTCGTTGATCACCAAAAACTATACTCTGTTTCCTGTACGCTTTGAGCTGCCGTTGGCGGATCTCTTGGCTCTACATAGCCAAAATGATGACAAGATTAAGTCACTTTTCAGCATCTCGTCGCTCGAGTTGGTCATTCAGTCTCTTAGCCACTCGCTGACTGATCTCTATGCGGAAATGTTCCAGAAAATTATCTCCTCCAACCATATAGTGCTGTTTGATACTTTCAATCACCCTGTTCTGCAGGTGTTTGTGGTGAATGCTGCCACGGATACATTGGAGGCTGTACGTGCCATGATCGTGGACTTTCGAAACTATCGCTTTCCAAAATACTTTCAAATTTCCGACTTGTTGATCCATGTGTTTATCTTGTATGATACAAGTGTGGCTCTGTCTTATGTGGCCGAGTACCAGGAATCCCTACGTACTGAGCTCTCTGTGCACTCCACGCCCATTCCTCTCCCGGAAGTACTTCCTGAACAAACCTCTAGTCCCGATTCGACCTTCAGATTGCCTCAGCATGAGAACCTGACCATAGAGCAGGAGGTGCAGGCAATCACACTCCAGAAAACCAACGACGAGCCGAAATGGCTTGATTTCCCCAAGGAATTGGACTCGTCTCTAAGGTCAAAAATCCATGACTTTCTTTCGCTCCAGTTGATTCCACACATGGAGCGTAAAATCCGTACGTGGGACGACCTGGTGCTATCGCCCAAGAAGTCCATCACCGGTCGCTTCTTCTCGGTCTCCAGAAAGCTTTTTAACAACAACGACCACACTCCCAGCAGCAACTCCACCAATCCCGCCTCCTATAACACTCTGGGAAACTTCTACCACCGCTCAGCACCGGAGCAGATGATCCGAAAACTAGCAGATTGGTCTTTGATGCTCAAAGACTTCAAGTACGCCTACTCCACCTACGACTTCATTAAGAAAAACTTCACCAACGACAAGGCATGGGTATATGTGGCTGCAAGCCAGGAGATGTGCATGGTATCTCTCCTTTTGGCGCAGACCCAACAACTCACTTCTGACACTCTTCCTCTGCGACCAGACAAGAACTTGCTCCGAAAAATCCGCCATGATATTATCGAGCCGTACATCGACAACTTATCTTATACGTTCAAGCTGCGATACAACATCAAGACTTATGCTATCCGCACATACATCATCGTGGCCGAGTTGCTCATGCACATGAGCATTATGTTCAACATTCCTTGGTGGTGGAGCGATTTGATCGAGACATATCTCTTAAAAGTGATGTACGAAATGGACACGCACCTGTCGCATGGAAGTGACGAGCCAAAGGCCACCCGGGCCATTCTCTACGAAAGACTCGGTTATGCAAAGCTCAATAGCAATACTGTGCCGACGCCGTATATGCAGACCATTCTTGATATCTTCGAGAAAGGTATTGTTCCAGCAAAACTGCAACAAGTGGAAGATGGCTTCTACAAGAACCCCAATAAGTTGCTACCCAATAATGATGCAGGTATAGAGGGCTTAACGCGTTTCCGAAAGAGTGCATTGTGGTACATACTTTCCATGAGAGAATGGGCTGCAATGGAGAATATACTGGAAGTAAAGAGGTTGATGAAGAGCATAAAGATTCCGTACAATTTGGAAAGCTTAGAAAGTCCACAACCTTGGTTCAACCGCAAGGATCTTGTGTTGAACAAAATGAGACATTTGGCCGAATGTGGCACTTTTGAGAAGAATACTGATGAACAAGAGAGCACTTTTGCATAGTGATTTTTTGATAATTTTGAGTGATCTTGAAACCTTCAAGGGTAACAGACAACTAAGATGGTTATTGGACTGGATTATGAGTGGCAATGTGGAGATTTTTGAAATTGTAAAGAGGAATCTTCCAGTTCCGCGTCAAACATCAGTACCTCAGGTTCACCATAGATCAACCATGGTGTACAGTCCAGAGATGGTGGAATGGTTGAGCGAACTAGTCTCATAGCTTCATCAAGATAACTGTATTAGTCTGAGTGGAAGAAGATTCATTAGCACCTTCAACGGTCAGTTGAGTAGTACACTCAGTGAGTCTTTTGGCTTGATGTATCTTGGTATATGTATTTGTCTGATTGGTCTTATAAACATGAGCGAAGGCTCCTCCTTTTATATTGGAGTGGACCTTCACTCTCCTTACTACCGTTTTCGGGTAGGTGTGCATATTATCCATTGTGACATCTCAATTAGGAGATCAAAGGGCCAACTCATAACAAGTTGGTTTAGCGCTGAACATAAACACCCTCTCACGCTTTGATACTCAACAGAAATGTCTCCTGCATACATCACCTCTCTACATTGCGCTTCCACTTCATTAATAAAACTACACCGATGTTCAGCAGATTCCATATCCTCCAAAGCAGAAGACTATATTCTGTGAGGGTCAAAAAAAATCCGACTTTCCGTGACTTATTCTACACTCCCGTGTTCAAGACCCTTTTACTCACTGTAGTGTTTGGGTCTGTGGTGGTGGAGTGTACCAAGAACAGAAAGGAAATTGAAGGCTTACAGGCAGCGTACGGGGCTAAAAACAGAATGCTTCGAGAAGTGACCCAGAAAATAATCAACAAGGAGCCTGTGGATGTGGCACTGGAGGTGAATGTAGCAAACTCCATGACCAGGAATAAGTATCATTCCGTGACAGATGTGCAGCTCGACCAGAGCTTTGAAAACTTCTTGAAAATGGCGGACGAGGATCTTGATTTAGCATTCCAAGAGGAGGACCAGGACCAGGACCAGAAGCCGGAGCAAAACCACTCCACTTCTCTAAAAAGAAAGAACACCTCCAAGTTTCTCTAGGAGTGAATACATTCCCTTGATAGTATGATACTATAGTATGTAATATTGATATTTTAGTTATATCAATTATAATCCAAAGTTCTAATCATTAGACGAGGGCCACTTTCTTCACCAGTCTTCTGTGCATGTCCCCAGATTCCTGCACCTTGCCCTCCATTACTAACCGTCGGATACTCTCGTTCAAATCGTGGTTTTCAACTCGGACACTCAGCTTCTCGTTGATTCTCGTCATCAAGTCTGAATAACGCACGGCTACGCCGCTCTCAAGAAGAGACATGATCTCGTGGTCCAAATCCTCACGCATTCTTCTCTGTGCAGACGTGGTACCTGTCTGTACCATATCCATGTCAATTCTTCCAGTTATTGGATCCGTGGCATAGTCCTTGATGGCAGACTTGATGAGTCGCACGGCCTCTTTGACGTCAATGAGCTCCACGTGTTGGCTTAGTCTCATTTTGGCGTGTGCCTCTGCCAAACGAATCATCGACTCAAGCTGTCTCGTGGTTGCTGTGATTCTCTTCTCCGATGACCTCAGATCGTCTCCCAATTTCCTCATGTCCACGTATGCACGCACCAACTCGTTTTTACTCTCATTGGTGAGCACTGGCTTTATGTTCTCCTTAGCGTACTGGATATATGCACTCAATAACTCCATAGGGAGAATTGTGTATGCAGAAACTGACTCTGGAACGTCCTCCAAGTACATTTCGGTGATGTGGCTGGCCAACTGGCGGTCGATGGTTTCGTCGACCTTGTCCAAGATCAAGTACACAAGGTCGAACCGGGAAAGCAACGGTGGAGGCAAGTCGATGTTGGAGGTCACGGGCAAGTTGGGGTCGTACCTGGAGTTGATGGGGTTGGCCGACGCCAAGATCGACGTTCTGGCGTTCAACGTGGTGATGATACCAGCCTTGGCAATGGAGATTGTCTGCTGCTCCATGACTTCGTGCAATACTGAACGAGTGGTGTCACTCATCTTGTCAAACTCATCGATACAACACACACCACCATCGGAAAGCACCAAGGCTCCGGACTCCAAAACCAACTGCTTGGTGTCGATGTCACGTGTGATGTACGCCGTCAAACCAACTGCCGAAGATCCTTTTCCGGAAGTGTACACTCCCCGGGGTGCTATTTTGTGCACGTATTGTAAGATTTGCGACTTGGACGTGGACGGATCTCCACATAGAAGGATGTTAATGTCGCCTCTATAACGGCCACCCTTCTTGAACTGCTTATTGGTACCTCCGAACAATTGCAAGAGGATTCCCTTCTTGACATCATCCATCTCGTAAATCGAAGGGGCCAATGACCGCGCCAACACCTCGTACAAGTCGTCTCGCTGGGACACTTCCTGCACTTTTGCAATAGTTTCTGCAGAGAGTTTCCTTGTCTGTTCCACCTCCTCGTTTTCGGTGGCCTGCTGCTCAAGGGTGGATGTATCTGCTCCCAAGCGCTTAGCGTCGATTTTTTTGATGTGCACCACGTCCAAGTACGTCTTGTACAAGTTCTTGAGCGCCCTTTGTCGTGTGTTCACACGTACAGGAAGAGACCGGAAGATACCACACACCTCCACCCGATCCCCGGCTCTACATGTATCAACCAACTCGTCATAAGCACAAAGATTGATGGAATGAGGTGTCTGTCCATCGGGAACCAAGTCCGGGGTTTCCTGCAACTTGATCACCTGCTTGTCAGCAAAAGACGAGCGGTTGTGTACAATAGCCATGGAGTTGAGCTGACCACACACTTGTCTGGGGCATTTTGTGGGCTCGGATATGACACCCCGGTCGATTTCCACGGCTATGGTGTGATCACATGCACTGCACTTGAAAAACGCCACTTTCATGTCGGGAATGATGGCACTGGCCCGCAAAACAAGACCCTTGACGCTGACCAACTTGTCAATATCATTGGGATTCAACTCACGCATGCCTTTTTTCACAGCGTTAATGTTGTATGGTCTGATGGTGTAGATATTGGTTTCGATATCATCGATGGATGCAGTTACGGCTGACGAGTCTGAGAACAACGAAACCAAGCAGTCTTTTACGGTTTGGTCCATGATGGGAATCACCTCCTGCGGGTAATTGATGAGCTGATAGTATAACTTGCGGGTTCCAGCGTACGCCAAGAGATTGGCTGCGTCCAAATTGAGGTTGGTAGTGCCCAAGTCCTTCATGAGATGCAATTGGGTCACATAGTAGAGCTGCAGATCCTCGGGTTCCACAGGCTGATTGTCGGCCATTTTGCGGTACTTCATCTTGAACAGCATCAAGAAGTCTCTGAATGCATTGGTGCACTCCTGGATCGACACATTAGTTCCCCAGATCACACGGATGGGTTCATTGGACGAGAAGGAGTCCGATTGCGGCTGTGTGATATCCAGGGAGAGGTTATATCCTGCAGAAGACGAGAGCCTATCGTCGAACATTCTGCGTTTCATAGGTGACGACGTCACGTCTGCGTTTATATCGGAGCGGATGGGACGGCGGACTATTCTCTCGACTTCCGAAGTCAAGTTACCGGAACGGGGCCCCGACATGTCCGAGGGGTGGTGACGGCTTGAGGACGTGTAGTGGAGTGGGGACGAAACATCTTTGCGCTGAGAGGAAAGGTTATTATCGGAAGCAGGGTTCGACGAACTGGAAGCGAAAAAAAGCGGAGATGAGGGTACAACATTCTGCGATTGTGATTGTGACTGTGAATTGGAGAATTTGTTTCTCTGATTGGCGTCAGTTGCCAGGCTTCTGACTGGAGACAGGGACATAGTCAAGGAGAAGCGCCAAGGGAGAAAAAGAAATCAGAAATCAAAAATCACAAAAAAAACAAAAAAAAACAAAACAAAAAAAACAAAAGAACACAGTGACAGATCGACCCAGTTTCACTCAAGGAACTTGATTATTAGATGGATAGGGATTGTTCACTGGAATAGAAGATGAGAGTAGCTGGAGAAAAAAACCGAAGGAGCGCGTAATTAGATTTCTGTTTTGGGAACAAATGGTGCGCGTACATACAGTCCCCCAGCCAGACAAGAGAAGGCATAGAAGAGAGAGACCTTGAGGGGACCTGAAGGCAGAACTTGAGAGAACTTGAGAGAACTTGAGAGAACTTGAGAGAACTTAAGAGACGAAAAAGACAAAATGATTTGGAGGAATTCACGTGAATTCATTTGTCATATCATTTTAGATTCTGGCTGGATTTGCATAATTTTTGCAGAATTCGCCTTTCATTCTCGCTGGATTCTTTCCTTGCTCGCCTCGCTCTCTCTCTCGCACCGATAGCTTTTCTGCAGCTCACTCTTGCAACACACAATACCTTCACGAAGATCATCAGCGATTGCATTGGATCGGTCACTCCTTGCAAACCAATATCAACCTTTGAGGTATATAATTTGACATAGTCATACACAGACTTATTCTCATTGCCAGTACCAAAGTCAATCTTCTCCTTAACAGAATCCCATGCTAAAAGTCAATATTCTTTGTAGTTTCCTCCTCCTCCTCCTCCTCAACAGGAATCCCCCAGTCCTCAATCTCAAACTTCTTGCGGCCATTTTTAAAGGCATACTCTCCATCTGCAACCATCATAATTCCCCTATCGGAAAGCACAGGGATTTTAATAATGTTTACGAAACCCTGCTGGATTTTGGCCGGCTCGTTCTTGTATGCTCTTTCAATCATTGCAGCCATGTCTGCATTGAATGGCTGCAAATGTAAAACACCATCCATCAAAAGCTCAGCAATGTGCGTGATAAGTCCATCACGTGGGTACAATTCCACGGGAATCGATGCCATAAGCGTGGCCGTAGGATACTGACTGAGAATGCTCTTGAGCCCATGGAGAAAGGGAACCATATATGTGGATGCACTACACTCATAGGGGTAGATAGAGGGGTTGAGAAGCCCTGGAACCACTATACGGGTCAAACGCCCTTGCTTAGCATGGACTGCTACAATCTTAGTCACATTCTCCACAGTCTTGGACACATTCTCCACAGCTCCCGTATGCAGGATTGTTACGGGAACAAAAGTCATTTCCTGGGCACTGGCCCCCGGAACTAAGCGTTGTGTGATATCAAACTGGGCCGAGTAAAAATCTAGACTACCATCTTCCAGACCTTCAACAGGCGCAGTTTTCTCGTTTGTTCGGAGCCCATAGCGCCAGGCAATCTTCAAGTCTTTCTCCATCACATTCGACACGTTGACCTTCTGCAGGTCCTTCGCCAACTGAGTCTTTTTCTGCTCCTTACTACTGCCTTTATACTCACCAGGTAGATCCTTGGCCCATGAAGCAGGAGGCCCTATGACTATCACGTGGCACGTGATCTTCTTTTCTCGGCGGTTATGAATGACTCCCTGCGCTGCAAAAGCCCGGAGAAGAACCAGCGAAAAGTCTGTAGTTCCAGATTCCTCCACAAGAAGCGAATGGCCGAGCGGCAAGCCATGGTGTACCAATATACGGTCAAGGTCCGCAGTTCCGGTGGAGACTGTAGGTTGAGAAGTCACCGAGGAAGGGCGTACGGCCTTATTAAGAAAAATCTTGGATGTTTCTGACTCCAAGATGTTATTAAAAGGGGCTGCTGTAGTTTTAGCGGCGGCAAAAGACGGAGTCGGTCCGATTCGGGAAGGAATGGTAGGTCTGCTGCCTAGAGGATGTCTGGGTGTACCCATAGGAGCTCTGGCGAGGCCTGCACCTGAAAGCGGTTCATTTCTCTTCCTGAACGACATTAAGGAATTGATAATGATAAAGAATGACGGGGTGGATGCGTGTATTGTTGGACACTACTGAAGAATCTTAATAGTAGTAGGATGCGATGTGTGTGGTGCACAGGTGCGCTCCCCTAGAAATAACAAGCATGCTCTCTCTTTACACCAGTAATAGCGTCCCTAACAAGCTTAAAAAGCATACACCAACAGAAAGGGTATTTAATTTTGGAATATAGTGGTATATATTAGATTGTGAATTTGCAGAAATCTTTGAAATTGTATTAATACTTAAGGTTGGCACTGATATTGAGATAGGAGGATAGGATTCATAGGAATTAATCTCTCAGTCTAGGAATAACCTCTCAATCTAGGAATAACCTTTCAGTCTAGGAATAACTTTTCAGTCTAGGAATAACCTCTCAATCTATGGGATTCGTGGCTTCTTTACCTGTAACGCTTGTCACAACAGGTGCTTCGTGCTGTGGTGCAGCTACGTGCCTGGCATTTTGCTCGTCCATCGGTGGAACATTCCAGTCATCAACCATGACTCGTGTGGCATATGCTATGCTTCTCCTATTTAACTCGCTTATTTCATGGATAGCACTTTCACCGTTTGTTATTCACCGATTGGAGAAAATCACCTTTGGCTACGTCAATAACCGGTGTGGGCCGGATGGTAAGGAGTGCATCAGCTTCTCGTCCGTGTACCGGATAAACTTGGCACTTGGTGTATTACACTTGATTTTGGCTGGGTTGCTAGTGAATGTCAAGTCGACACTGAACCCCCGCAATGTAATCCAAAATGGAGGGTGGAAATTGAAGGTCTTGGCCTGGCTTACTTTGATTTCGGTCAATTTTTTTGTTATCCCCGATGACTTTTTTATTTTTTACGGTAATCATATTGCCATTGTCTTCTCCACAATATTCTTGGGCATTGGCTTGATTCTCTTGGTGGACTTTGCTCATGCTTGGGCAGAAAAGTGTCTTGAGAAGATTGAGCTTGAGGAGTTGACAGGTGAGGATGAGTATAACGCGGGCTTCTGGAAAAAGCTTTTGATTGGCGGTACCTTGGCCATGTACGTGTGCAGTATTGTGTTGACAGTGTTGATGTACTGCTTTTTTGCCAGTTCAGGCTGTGGAATGAACCAGGCTGCCATATCCATCAATTTGGTCTTATCAGTGGTGATCTCGGTGATTTCCATTAACCAGAACATCCAGGAATCCAACCCCAATGCAGGCTTGGCCCAGGCGTCCATGGTGGTGTTCTATTGTACATACCTTGTACTCAATGCGGTTGTTTCTGAGCCTGACGACAAGATGTGCAATCCGCTCGTACGTTCCAAGGGTACCCGAAAGTTGTCTGTGATCTTGGGCGCTCTCTTTACGTTCCTTGCTTTGGCTTACACTACCACCAGGGCTGCTAACCTGTCTTTCTATGACACATCCATAGGTTCCGCACCAGTGACAACACAGCCAAGTGAGAGGTCCCAAATGAGATATGAAGCAATAAAACAGGCGGTAAGCGAGGGCTCGCTACCAGAAAGTGCTCTCCACCAGGTGGACCTTTACGATGATGAAGAGTACGAGTCCGGCACCCCGGTGAAGTACAACTACACCTTGTTTCACGTGATTTTCTTTTTGGCGACGCAGTACATCTCGACACTTCTTACCATCAACGTGACGCAGGATAATGTGGGAGACTTTATTCCCGTGGGGAGGACGTATTTCTCGAGCTGGGTAAAGATCATCAGTTCATGGGTGTGCTTCTTACTCTATGGCTGGAGCTTGATTGCGCCCATGATCTGGCCCGACCGTTTCACCGCGATGTCACTCTAGATCAGGCTTTGGGTGTGTTTGAGCCGATAATAATATCGGGTCATGGTCGAATAGTTCATTGTCCTGTCCCTTTACTGATTAGTACTGGCTGCGAATCACGTGTATCTACGGTGCAGATGATGAGTTACTCAAAGGCCGCTTCATGATGGGCCATTCTAACCAGGGTTATTTTGAAGCACTAACCCAAAAATCTCCACATTTATTGTTAAAACTTCAGGCTTTGGGCCCAGACAGATGTGGCTGATGTGGCTGAAAAACACTGAATATTATGGCCTGCATATAAACCAGCACACTTGTCATTGGCTGGCGAAAAATCGCACTTGAAAAATCTACTTCTTCAAGACTTCATCTACCACAATGTCTGCTATCATCAACAAGGCCTCAAGCCTCGTCAACACTGCTATTACCAAGACCAACCAGCTCACCAATTGTGCCATCTACTGGGGCAAGGTCGGAGCTGAGCTCGGAAAAATCGTCTACAAGAGCGAGGGCTTGGCTCCTCCATCCCAGGCACAATTCAAACAAGTCTACGAGCAGTGCTTGAAGTTTGTCAAGTCGCCTAGCGAACAACAAGCATTGTTGCAAAAGATCACATCGTTCCAACCTTCCAAGGAAGCTGCTACCAAGGCTGCTGTTTACGGTATCCAAGGTTTAGCGTTCTTCTCTATTGGAGAAATCATTGGTAGAAGATCCATTTTTGGATACCCATCCGTTGGTCATGAGCACCATTAAGGAACACCACCCACACTAGACATGGAGTGCCTAACATGTATGAGTGTGATTGCTGATTGGTATATATATATAAGAGGCTAGTTCAATACAGCTAGGATAATAAATATAGGTGTAGAGACCAGATGTAGGAAGGGATAACTAGATATATTTCTGACCAATCATAAATATTAAAAATCGAAAAAAATCAATTATTAACAACTTCTATCCTTTGTTTAGAGTCCTTTCCATCAAATAGGTTATGTAGTAGACAGACAAGTATTGAAACCCCTAAAGTTTGAATACTAAATTATGGGCCTGCATATAGTCACTTGAGCCTGGACTCCAAGTATCTTACATTTCTATTAGCTGGGTGGTCAGTCATTATAGTCAGTTTAGTCACTGTAGTGTCTAGATTTATAGAGTAGGACGTAATTGTAGTAGGTATCGTAAGTTTGGTTTGTAGCCACCAGTCATGAATATAGTCTATACTATAATTACTTTGACTTATAGGAAGAGTACGACTACACTACTATCTAGTAATTTATACTAGTCCTATATAAAGGGTAGATGGTTGGTAATGAATACTAGTTTGTTCTAATAGATAAATCCCATGGTAGTGCGGTACCGGGGATCTGACAGTTTCCCTCTATCTATATAGAGATTTTTCTGGGCTCTCTAGAGTCCAGATATTGCCAGAGAACTCGTGATGGTTTTCGGGGGGTTTACTGGCACAAATGCTAAAATCAAGCTTTTAGTAACTACCAGTTGACTCTTTGTCCTTCCATCTATGGCGGATGGTGCGATGACCTCCGTCAAGCGAAACTTTAGGACAATTTAAAAAGCGGTCGATAGAGGGGATTAGAATAAGCCATGTTTAAGCGAGTTGAGTTTGGCGATAGCGGGAAGGTCCCTCTTGGTAGGTTCAGTAATAGAACCGAGCTTTTGAATCATCTGGTTACCAATGACATACTCGATGGAAGGAGTTTGGGATGTTCCCAAATAACTCCGGCATTGTAATAGATGTGCTTTACCTTTTGCTTAATTTTTTCCAACTCAAGGACTAAGATAAGGGATCAGGGATCAGGAATGAGTGAAGGTTGTCTTGAGGTTCCCCAGAAGTGTTCCCAGTCACAATCACCCCCTAAGGTTATTATTGTCTTGCTTGTGACAAAGTCCGGAGCCAGGACTTTTGTTTTCTTGCTCCTTAAACAATTCAGCAGTGAATACCTCATCCTTGTACCCATGAGGGTACTTACGGGTGTAGGGGGAGATGAATTGGCCGGGTAATTGGAAGTGGGAGACTAGGGGGTGCCCTCCCACTCTCCTGTAGTCCCTCTAAAGGAAAATCCCTTAGAATTATCAGGGTAATGTTGAAGGTCAGATTCCATCTCATTCTCTGAGTCCATTATGGATGATAAGTTGAACGAGTAGACCTTACCATATCAATATCCTCTCGGGCCTATTGGTTGGAAAGAGCTCGTAGTACCAGTTGTCTTTATCATATATTATGTTAAAAAAAATCAGCATAGACCTCCACACTCACTCGGAAAATCTCCAATACTAGGTTAATGAGTTTATCAGTTTCTGAGGAAATTTTAAATAGAGGATGACTACACTTTTAAGCAAAGGTATACCACATGAGAAAACTTATTGCAGTAGAGTTACGAATAATTACTCTTTATTTGATATTTAATGTGTACAGTCCGAGTCTTTTTAGTCTTCAGAATATTCTTTCAGAAGATTGGACTGGTTCTCTACCCTGTGTTAACTCCGGCATGGTTTCGCAAGTCGCGCGAGAGTATATATAATATGACATTTTCGCGGCATAGTTATTGTTGCACAGTAGGCAATATATATATCTTCATATTGCGGAAGCGAAGCTTCTCCTGTATCAATTAACTCCTTTACATAAGAAGAAGTAATATATGTTGATCTTATAACTGCTGACTAAGAAAGCTCTTCGTTAGTTTTTCATTTATTGGGGAATGTTCGTCTACCCTTTTCTACACACCGGGCAAGCCCGCCCTTTATAGACTTCAAACTGGGCTGTATGCACACGCCACGTACCCATGTTCAGGCTCGTCTTGCTCAGGCTCGTCTAACCCTGGCACTACACATGTTTCATCTACTTACTTGCTGCATCCTGCATCTTGGTCACACAAGCATGCTGCAGTTCAACAGTTATAGCTTCAGTGGAATTGACCCATGGTACTTCACATTAATTCGCGATTTCTGAGACTTGAAATTTCTTCTCAATTAGGTAATGAAAGAAGTAGTAGTGTAGTTTAGTTATATTGGAAGTACGGGTTTATCTGTGAAGAATTCCTAACATTGTTTTTAATCAGTATATCATAACATTGTTTTTAATCAGTATATCATAACATACACTGATGGTACTACCAATGGGAGTGAAAATCACCTACACGTGGGATCAGATGCTGCAGTCTGGCGAGCTTGCAGCTATTTCTCGGAAAATAGCCTGAGAACTGACGGATAAATATATATAAGCACTGGTTCCCTTTAAGAATAGAAGTAAGCAGATTATTGTAGTGTGTAGTGTGTATTAGTGCATTAGTGTAGTGTGTAGTGTGTATTAGTGCATTAGTGTAGTGTGTAGTGTGTATTAGTGCATTAGTGTAGTGTGTAGTGTGTATTAGTGCATTAGTGTAGTGTGTAGTATTATAAAAAGGGAACGTGGAACCCGAAGGAAATGAGTGTAAAGCTTAGTTTCCGGGTGCTTGCGTAATTGGTACTAACCAAGGTCGAGGCAGCAGATTTACAACGTACTAAACGTCATCAAAAATCTACCATGGAGTCGTAACTTCGGTCTCTTTGGTGCTATGGTGTACTATGGAAAATCCTTAGTGCCAAGCCAAGCCACCTCATCCGTTCTATGGGCACTGGAGCTTTCCAATTTAACATTGTAGGCGTAAGTTTGCGTTATGAAAGAGTACAGCTATTACGAAATATTACTACTAATAATATGAGAATAAGAATAAGAATCTAAAGATCTTCTCCCAGAAAACCATTTCCTCTTCGTGGCTCCACCCTGCATAGGAATTATAGTGTATTGAGCTAAAGGAGTGTACTTGATTAAAGTATACTCTAGGAGAAACCTTAAGAGAAACTTAGCTACACCAATGACTGGATGAGGAAGAGGCTGAGAAAAGTGGAAGGCAGCTTGATAAACAATGAACTTTAATAAAGACCTGAACTTTGCTCAAAATGTATCCTAGTAGCCTCTGTAGTAGAGTGTAGTACTGTAGTAGAGTGTAGATCGTACGCTGTATGAGTGAGAACCCCTACATATGTATAGGTTTTTCCACTAGTTTATTATTGGATTACAATTCCTTTTATATCACAGGAACATCCATAACAAATATATATATAAATGCGAATTATGGTGCAGCCAGAAAATAATGAGTATTGAACGAGTCACGTGACTAAACAATAAATTTTCCAACAAAAAATCTTATTGATATGTATTGATATATATTGATATATATTGATTACTGTTCGTTCAAGCTACCGGTGTGTCTAAATTCCCTCACTTGATGCTTTGAAGGTAGCAGTGAGAGTTCAAATTACCACACTTGGCTAACTGGAAGACTTGGTACCTTGTGCGCGACACTCTTAATATGGTCAATAGATGCGAAGTGGTTAGCCATGTGTTAGAGATGCTGCCAGACTCAGTTTCAGCATGCTTTGGTACTAGAGTATCCCATGAAGGTATCAGGACATAAACCTGGTAATGGATCTGGTAATAGGATAGAGTCAGTTTCGATACTGTGAGTTAGCCTTTCCAGTGAGTTCCCCTCCCAACAGAAGTAAACAGAAGTCTTAGTGTTCTTTCCTAAACATACCCTGTCCGGCTCATGGTAATGTCTATTCTGATGACGATAATATCACTTAGCTTAAGTCAAATCCAGAGGAAATGTATTGAGTATCAGACTAAGCGTACATCAATTATCACCACTCTCACCCATATCCTTCTCTGGTTCCTCAGTCTCCTTTGGCAGTTTCCGCTTGTGCTTCTTTATCCGAAGTGCAGTACTGATGTGCTTCCTCTTAATCTCTCTTGTCCTAATTCGTTTCCTCTGTGTACCTGTAAGATGACTGGTGTTCTCCATCCAGGCACTGTAGCCCGTGGAACCCGATTGCTTCATCACATTTATGATGGGCTTGACTCCCATGCGGTCCTCCTTGGTGAAGAACGTAACAGCCTTTCCCATCTTGCCACCTCTTCCGGTTCTTCCGATTCTATGCACGTATGCCTGAGCAGTCTGTGGCACATCATAGTTGATCACTAGATTGACTCCCTTGAAATCTACTCCTCGAGCAAGCACATCCGTGGTGATAAGCACCCAGATATCTCCATTCTTGAAGCGCTTGATCACGTCGTCTCTCTGCTTAGGCGTCTTTTCCGCATGTATCACATCCACATTCAACTTATCGTAGAGTAGTTCATGGAAAAGTGCCTTGGCTCGGATAATTGATTGCAAAAAGATAATCACTGGAGGCTTGAATTCGCCCTGCTGGATCATTTGCCGTATGGCCACAAGCTTTCCTTCTTCCGATCCGGTGAACACCAATTTCTGGTCAATGGTCGAAGATGCTGAGTCCTTAAGACCCACCACAATACGCACATTATCCTTCATGATGGAATGGGCAAGTTCCTCCACACTGGACGGGATGGTGGCGGAGTAGATTGACTTTCTCAAGCGAGGGTTTTTGAGTTCCGCCAAAATGGAGTCTGTTTGCTCCACAAACCCACGATCAAAAAGCCGGTCGGCCTCATCAATCACAAGCTCCTCCACCTGTGACAAGTCAATATTTCCTGACTTGACCAATTCAAGAAGTCTCAATGGCGTGGACACCACAATGGCATATTTGGAAGCATTGACAACATTCTGCTGGAGCCTGGAAGCTAATTGTCGAGACAAAATGGCACTGGGAATAGCCTTGAGTCCTTTGCTAAGTGCCTCGAGTTGCTGGTGGATCTGCACCGCCAACTCATTAGTGGGGGCTATGATGAGGCCACGGATGGCAGCATTCTTTACGGCTTTTGCCCTTGTTTTTTCCGTAGAATTTAGTAAGCTCTGAATCATGGGAATGAGAAACGCAAGTGTTTTTCCCGACCCTGTGGGTGCACATGCAATCAAGTCTCTCTGGCTAAGAGATACAGGAATAGCTTCACATTGGATAGGAGTAGGTTCAACGAATTCGGCCTCGAGTAAGTTTTGCTGGAGTTTTTTGCTTAAATTAAAGCGAGAAACCAAGTCTTGGAATGATGCAATAGGTAATGGAATATCTTGACCGGTGACTTTGGTTCTACACCTTTTACGGAATTTTTCTGCATCTTCAGGACAAGTAATGAGGGGATGAGAATAATCATTTGTAGGGATGTCTTTTTCAGCGTCACTGTTATCCTTTTCCTCGTATAGTCTCTTTCTACTAGTCTTGAAGAAATCAGTCTCTCTCTCCACCTCCTCCTGAATAGACTTTTGCTTGGGCTTTTCTGCTTTCGGAAGAGAAAAATCCGAAGTAGCTTTTTTAGTGTTTTTGAGAGCTGCGCCTCTTGATAAAATCCTGAAAATGTCCATACCGTAAAGTCAGTTGGCTTAGATTTGGAGAAGAAATCATCGCGTGTGCGGGACTGCAGGTAGTACTAAATAGCCATCACCTCAGGGCAGGCCAGGTTCCATACTGCATATAGTTTTGGTTTTGGTGAATTTTGCAGATTTGGTTGATTTTGCAGATTTTGCAGATTTGGTTGACTTGGGAGTCTTGGAAGTCTTGGCAGTCTTGGCAGTCTTTGACTCACTTTGGTGGGCGGGTCATGGAGGAATCCAGGGATGTACGGATGTCTATCGCGTGAAAAAGTCTGAAAAAAGTAAAAAATCTCTCACCACAATCCAAGTGCCAAACCGTCCAAGGCTGTTTAAAGTCCTTACCAATACGTCTATAACGCCCACTTTAAGAACACAAAGTACGTCCAGGAACACCCGTACACCGCATACCATTCACAATCATATAATATCGCATGTCTCGAGTATTCAGCAGATCCATCTTTGTCCCTGCAAAAGCCGGAATCCGTAAAGACCCAGCACAAGTGCTCAAAACATTCAACGGTAGAAAATATGGACAGACAGAGGCCAATTTAAAGCATGTCAAGCAGTTTTTAACGGATGAATATGCCATTCCTGATGATATGGCCCTACAGGTTCTCACGCATAAGTCGTTTGCCAATGGTATCAAGCCTTACAATGAAAAGTTGAGTGTCATGGGCTCCAAGTTGATCAACTTATTTTCCGCCAAGCACGTGGTGGGAGAAAATTGCCTGAGTGATTTTGCCATAAACGGTAAGAATATAGATGTATTGGGTTCACCCATGGCTAAGGAATTGGGTGGCCGCATGGCTTTGGGAGTATTTGCAAAAAACCACAAGTTGAACGATACCATGTTTTGGAAATCTTATAACCACCTGTTGAGTTTTCAGGAGAGTGGGGAATTGAAGGTCAGTGCACAGATGATGTATGCTTTGGTGGGAGCTGTGACCTTTATCCACGGTAAGAAACGCGGTGAGGATTTTGTGAAGGAGAAGTTATTGAAAGTTGAGAATGGGATTGAGGATCTTGCGGCTGAGTACGTTGGACTGTTATGCTGAGACCTTTAAGACTGAATAAGTGTGTCATCCAATGAATGTTAGAGATGGGAAGAATAGATGAAAAGGGATGGAAAGGGATGGAAAGGGATGGAAAGGGATGGAAAGGGATGGAAAGGGATGGAAAGGGATGAAAAGGGATGGAAAGGGATGAAAAGGGATGGAAAGGGATGGAAAGGGATGAAAAGGGATAGATGTAAAGACGCAGACAGAGGGAGTCAGATTGCACTCTCATCTACACGTCTGCCAGCTTCTGCACCATTTTGCAGAAATGTGTTCCTACACATGTATATAGAAGAGATCGTTCGCGCATAACCGGATGTATTGTATTGAATGTAATCAAGCAGGCTATGAAAGACGCGCGCGGGCCTCGGCCCTACACACTCTAACAGATGCCGGTGTAGGGATGTCTGCTACCCCACACTTGGATATATATATATACCGCGGCTCATGTCAACAATTACTGAAACTACCATGTCTTCTGACAATGAATTTGCCCATGCAATTGCAGGTGCAGGTGGAGGAGCTCTATCTATGGTAGTGACCTATCCTTTGGTGACATTATCGACGTTAGCCCAAACCACCGAAAAGAAGAAGGGAGGAGTGAAGAACCTGACAGATGTGTCAAATCTGTCAAATTCAGATGTGTCAAATCCAGAACTGTCACTCAAGAACCTGTCCAATCTGATAGATCTATCAACTCTTCATGCCTTAAAACAAATCTTTCGCAAAAAAGGTGTACTGGGCCTTTACTCAGGTCTCGAGAGTGCATTATATGGAATCACTTTACTGAACTTCATCTACTACTATTTCTACGAGTTCACTAGTAATGTGTTTGTGCGGGCAAATATTGCAGCCAAGCGCAAGCGGGGTTTATCTACAATTCAGTCCATTGTCACTGGAGCCATTGCTGGAGCCATTACAGTGGTGGGTACCAATCCGTTCTGGGTGGCCAATACGCGCATGATGACGCGGGCCAAGGAAAATGGCCAAGGTAGCCAATCCACCGTCAAGTCTATAATTGACATCATCGAGACTGACGGCGTAGCTACTCTCTTTGCAGGAGTTTTCCCAGCTCTCGTGCTTGTGATCAACCCTATCATCCAATATACCATTTTTGAGCAAGCCAAAAATATGATTATGGCCAGCGGAGGGGTACAGAGCTTCAATGCTGTCAAGGCTTTTTTTATTGGGGCCTTTGGTAAGTTGGTGGCCACCACGCTCACTTACCCATACATTACGCTTAAGTCGCGGATGCATGTGAAGAAAAAGGAGCTTGGCTCCAAAAACCTCTCCATGTACCAGGAGATCCGTAAGATCATCCGTGAGGAGGGTTTAGAGGGTTTGTACCGAGGATTGGCCATCAAATTGTTTCAGTCCATCACCACGGCCGCTTTCTTGTTCTACTTTAAGGAGGAGTTATTGAGTGGAAGTATTAAATTGGTAAGCATTATCCGGGGGAACAGACTTAAAAGGCTGCTTGTTTAAGTTGGGCGTGAGAAGGAATGAGTAGTGATTAAGTCAAGAATGGGGCTAATGTTTGAGTTATTATGCTTCTATGGGAAATGAGAGATTCAGTCAGGACAGTCAGATTCAGTCAGATCCACTCAGATCCACTCATTCTCTCATTCTCTCAGATCAACTTGACAAATGTTAAGTGATACCTTTTGAAACCCGAGAATACCCTAAATTAACCAGCCCAGAATTCACCATAATCTATTGTAGGTCTACCTTCTGGATCTCTGGGGTAAGCGCGGCGCGCCTGTACTTTTCTCACTATCTCACTCTTCTCAGTATATTTAGCTATCTAACTATTAACTCGTTCTTTCTACAGCTTCAGATATCCCAACTTCGAGATCCATAGCCAATCATAGATAAACACAAAGACACCTTTCTATATACAGGAAATGGAATTTCCCACACAGATTCCAAAGATTTCCTCACACTCTCTATATTCCAAGATACCCAACGTCAAAGCCCTGACTTCAAAAACTCATCAATCCAGAATATGCATATGGCGGTCAATAGTAAGGAACTGGCGGTTAATACTAAAGAATCTGATTTTTCTAAAGATAGTGTTTTTTCCGGAGAAAATGGGGAAAAAGCATCTATTGATAGGTCCCAGGGCAGTACCAAGGATAGCAACCAGCATAGCAACCAGAACAGCAACCAGAACAGCAACCAGAACCTGAACAACTTGAACAAAATCTCTATTGCTCATGGGTCTTCAGAGAATACCCCCCACATTTACCCCATATCAGAAACTGCTACCAAGAGAGCAGTGGCCCGCCGAGCATGTCTTTCTTGCCGGGAAAAGAAGATCAAATGTGATGGAGAGTCACTCACTCAAAAAAACCCTCTCAACCTGGACCTGTCTCCTACATGCTCCAACTGCAAGTTCTTTGGTATTGAGTGTGTGTTTGTACAGAGTATGAGAGGTGGACGGCGGCGAAAACGGCTTCTGGATGTGTCTATTATGGAAAGTGAGCCTAAATGTACTAAGGTTTCGGGAAAGGATTCTACAGCTTTTGGAAAGGATCCTACAGCTTTGGGAGAGGATCATACAGGTTTGGGAAAGGATTATACAGCTTTGGGAAAGGATTATACAGCTTTGGGAAAGGATCCCACAGCTTTGGGAAAAGATCATACATCGTCAGGAAGGAAGGAAGGTCCATCCCTGTCTACAGCAACAACTCCAAGCACATCTGCCTTCTCAAAGTTTTTGTTTGGTGACTTTGCCAATGCTAAGCTCCCATCACCATCACTCCTGTATGCATCATCATATTACGACCCTCCGATTAGTGATGTCACTCCGCTGGTGGATCTGGAGTGTCTGGATTCACTTCGCCTGTACAAGGACCACCGTTGGAAGGGATACTATGCGGCTGAAAAATATGGCCACTGGAGACACGGACACCACCATTTCAGGGGTTCTGACCATCGGAAACGGTGGAAACACTATGGTGAGTTTGCACCGCAGTTCGGGCTGTTTGGCCTGCACTTTGGGCCTCCCCCATCCAGCTCCCCTCCACACTATGGGCCTTACCATCAAGGCCCTCCATTTCCATACGATCCTTACCTGCATCCAATGGGGGGATACGGGTCCCATGAACATAGAGAAAAGGCTCACCAGAGAGACGGGCCTGACTATGGTTTTGAACATACGTTGTCGTCGCCCGATATGCTTCAGACTCCTCCTGCTGGCGTACCTGAAATCACTGCTACTCTGCGTGACTTGAACATGGATAGCCCGAGTCACTCTCGTCTACTGTCGGATGTCGCAAGTGATCCAAAATACCAGGAAGAAGATTACTGGCGCAAATCGAAACATGACTATGAGTCGCCAAGACCTCATGACTATGGCTATGGCCCTCCTGGGTTGCATAAACTCGACGGTCCGTATGAAGGCCATAGATACGGGCCAAATGCTCCGTTTGATGACTATGGGATGTCTAGATATGGGTTTACTAGATATGGACCGTCTAGATATAAGCTGTCTAGATATGATCCGTCTAGATATGGGCCACCTCCTCATGAGTCGTCTAGATATGGACCACCTCCACATGGGCCACCTCCACATGGGCCACCTCCACATGGGCCACCTCCACATGGACCACCTCCACATGGGCCACCTCAATATGGGCCACCTCAATATGGACTACATCCACATGGACCACCTCCACATGACCACCTTCCACATAACCCTTACGATCCCACTAACCAACTACATTATAGTCGCCACTGGCCTGGCCCAAAACCCGAACACCATGGCCTTCATCGGTCCAAAATGCTTCATCGGTGTGGCCCCGACAATTACCGAGGCCCCGACTCCGACGTGCAGGAGCCACACAACTACATTAAAGACCGGTCAGAACCTTACAATTTTGGCGAGCCCAGACAGATTGGCCAGCCGCGCCTGATGAACAGTGACGAATGGCGAAAGCGAGACGAGCCAAAAAGGGAAACCAATGATGAATTCACAGAATCCAGCACAGAATGCAAATCCAAAGATTTAAAAGATCATCTTTCCCGCTCGGAATTATCTTACCTGGGCTCTCGTAAAAGATGGGAGAATACTAATGGTAACTCTCTGCAGTCTCAGGTAATCGACAGGCAAATCGGTATTCTGAATCTTTCGGTTAATGACACAAGAAACAATGGATACAGTGACACCTTATCCATTACGTCAGATGAAAGGACCGAAAAATCTGGCAGATATAGCGAAATTGTGCATTTGAACGGGTATGAGCTCGAGGAAAATGACTTACCTCCACAGAGAGAAATGCAGGAGCTTGTTGACTTTTACTACGAATTTATACAGCCGCAGGAAATGGTGCTTCCACCCAAGAATCTTTTCCTCAAGTGGGTTCCGCTCAACTCAGACAGTTCCGTGTACCATGCGTTGATAGCCACGATTTGCGAGCACAAAGCATGGAGATTCAACAGAAACCCACGCCATTGGATCAGCAAAATGGAGAAATTCTGGGACAATTTATCGGATTACGGCATGGTACTTTGTTTGTTTTTGATGTGCCACACTCGCCATGTTTTCTGGGCCCCACAAGCCCTCATGGCCAACATGGCCAAATGCTGGGATATCGTACAGGAAAACAACTCCATGGAGGCTTTGAACAAGGAAACGACTTTGAATGCAAGGAAGCTGTTTGAGCGGGAATCCTTGCTCCGAATTGTATGGTTTTTGAGCTTGGGATGTCTCTATTACCGAACAACCGGAGGTTATCCATTTATACTGCCTCAAATCATGGGCTGCGAGCCGATTACGGTGCAATTTTTAAAGGGAAAAGTGCCATTTCCTTTACCCACAGCAGGAATTGCTCAGAACAAAGTGAAGAAGCTTACACGAATCTCCATGCATGAATATGAAAACCACCACCTTGACAATATAGCCTGTGTGATTCTAGCTGTGGAGCATTCTCTGCAGGTGCTTGACCTGATAGGGAAGGTGTCTCGATTTTTAGAGTGTGAGGAGCTTGAAAGACACTTTTCCCTTCACACATATAAGATTGAAAGGGAGCATGTTATTATTGATTCTTTTGTGGTGAAGGCACAATTTATCAAGCACAGGACTGACCTTCTACAGTACGAGTATCTTTTGAACGAAGGGGTTCTAGGACTGTCAGGACTGTCGGGAGTTTTTGGGAGCTTTTCCCAGCCTCTAACCGAAAAAACAGTGCCTGAATATAATCCTTCCCACTTAAAACATATTCATGGCATCAAGTCAGAATTTATCAAGGGCTTGATACAAACGTGCCGCAAAATAGTGGGACTTTTACATCTATACCAAGGTTATACGCAGGACTACAACATACGGCTCTCTGTTTGTTTTTCCAGCTCAGAGAAACCAGCGCTTGAGAACTCATGGGCAGGCGTCCCTCTCCCCGGAAGCTTCTGTGCTCACTCACTCGCTCGGGCCATACCTATATTGATTCTCTTTTGGGAAACCCTTGGCGACCAGAGAAAAGAAGTTTTTGGAGACACTGGAGCAGATCTGCTCGAGCAATGGCTACATACAGTACAAGAGTATCTCCAGCAGGAGTCGAAATACCAAGATGTGGAAAGCGTTGGCAGGCTACATGCAGGAATGGAGAAGATTCAGCTTCATTTAGAGAAGTTCAGGAAACTTTATCTGATGAAGAATTGATTTCAAAGAGTTAAAAATTGATGGGAATGAGTGAAGAATTCATATGAGTGTCTTTATACAGTGGAGGCTTAGTGAAAAGCCTATCACCGGACTCACTGGAAACGAGCCGTGGACATTAATCCAGGCAGAAGATGCCATAGTGCCATGTTTTCCTTGACCAAATTAACTTTTTCATACGAAACAGAGAGATAGACAGTTATTAGGGAGTCAGATTTCAACACTAGAGTGAAATGGTGCATGAAAACAGAATCAACCTAGAACAGGATGTTATGAGTACCATTTTAGAACACAAATGTCTTATTCCAGTAAGTGAAGGATATTGGAATTTACGTTTATTTGAGGATAAACCATTGAGTCAGCAGAACTCGTGACACAAAAAACAACAACTGATACAACAATATGCGGAAGTCTAGATCATAAGGTGTTTTAGCAAGCATGAACCGAAGCTCGAGTCAAGAAGCAGGAAAGGAAATTATTGAAATATGAAGATATCTTAATTGAAGAAGAATTGATAGCATGAATTGAATCATGCAGTTGTTTAATATAGACTTCAACTGGAAGTCCAAGGGAAACAATAAGGATAAAAAGGGAATAAGGATAAAAAGGGAATAAAGTGAAATAGGGAATAAGGTGAAATAGGGAATAAGGTGAAATAGGGAATAAGGTGAAATAGGGAATAAGGTGAAATAGGGAATAAGGTGAAATAGGGAATAAGGTGAAATAGGAAAACGTCAAATGAATAAGGTTGAATAAGTCAAGTTGAATCAGATTCATAAGTATGATATCTTATGATGTTAGGACTTCAATAGCAAAGCTATAGGAAGTCAGGATCTACAATACCTTATATTCAGGCTTGATGACAATATATTATGAATCTCTTGTGATGAATTCCATTCACATATTCTCCTTCAACCACTCATATACATAGAAGATGGTGGCATTAGCAGGAATACAGCGCAATAGGGTGATACCTAACCCATTATACAAGTTACGGGCACCACCAGGCGTGGCCAAGATATACGCTAGCACTGTCCGGATTGAGAGGTTCAGGTAGTTTCGGCCGGATATATGCGAGGTCTGGATATTGGACTTAATTGTATCCACTGGGTAGATGGACAAGTTGAAGAGGAAGCCAGCCATAGCCCCACTCACGAGATTATTGATATTTTTTGACTTGGGGTATATTGAGCAGAGCAAGGCATTAGTATGTTCAAACGTGGCAAACCAAATGGCTGTACCCACCAGTTCTCGGAGGATAGTCAGAGAAAGGCCCAGCCAGAGCCCAGCAAGTCCATTTTTTCGGATGATTTGGTTCATGACAGAGGAATAAGTGTGAGAATGAGAGATGTTAGAACCTCCAATCCCAACACATCGTGATGGTCCATGTCCAAGCCCAGATCCATCTGCACATCTGGTATTGGCAATCTGCAAATTACACTTGATCAATTCAACTGGAGTCAAAACAAACGATGCTGCGATGCCAGAAAATGCACCAGATGTACACACGGAAACCAAAGAGTTGGGCGAATAGCCCAAAAATGAAAAGATGTTTTTACACTGTTCATAGGTGCCAAAAATCACCGCCGTCTCAAGGCACGCACCCAAGAGTGGTGCCTTGAGGCCCTTATAGAAGCCATTGAAAAGGCCTTCATGTCTATAGATATGACGGAAAAGAGCCACAGTGGACGATGACTTGCCAGAATTCACCGACGAATTCACCGACTGGAGCCTTACTTTGACTGTGTCGAATGGGAACTCGATGATTTTGGCTAGACATCCAGCTACTGCGCCGTATGTGATTTCTTTAGTAGCATCCATGAGATGATTGCGCGTGCAGAGCACTACTAGTGGACATTACACACTAGACTGCTCACTCACTAGATACTACACACTACACACTCACTTACCACACACCACTCACCACACACCACTCACCACTCACCACACACCACTCACCACTCACTATTAATACACTTGTTTTCACACATTCTACTATACACTACAAGACACACACTTACATTGCAAAATGGCTGGTAAATGCAGTGCGACAGACCAAGCTTGTCACGCATATAATAACCCCGATTCCTCTTGGAGAATCATCAACCATAAGTCAGTATCACCTTAACCAAAATACACCCATCAAGAGCTAACAGTGCAATGGGCAGTGTGCAGTCGGCAGTCTATTCAGTATCAGTATGTTGGTTAGATTCTTGTTGTATTAGTTCATTGACGGGATGTCATAAGTGGAAATCACGGTTTATATAGACTTTTGGTGAGGGGTGTGCGGAATGGGCAGCATATCATACTGTACTCGCACCTGACCAACACTGCCCAGTGTGTAGGCTAAAAATAATCCTTACACTAGTACTTTTCTTAGTATTGTCGAACCCCTTGGTTATTCACCTACATTGTAAAATCACAGGGATAATGGCACATTTGTTTAGGAGAACCAGCCAGCATAGGTAATCGAATGTAGAGTATTTCTATTTATTTTTATCAAGAATACAGTATTTCTATTTATTTTTATCAAGAATATACAGTTTTATTCATCCTTTTTCTTCGCAAACTACCTTTTGACGGTAAAGTGCGAAAGTCAATGGATTATTATTATTAGTGAGAAATTCATAAGGAAATTCAAAATAATCTTGTTAATTTATTTTCCCACTATCTGTAGGCTAGAGAGTTTCACATGGGGTGAATAAAATAGTTTATAGTGTATAAATTAGAAAAATCCTTATATCTACTCTAACACCACACTATATACCAAACTAGAGCATATAAATTGTATAGATCCTTGTATGAGGAATTGGTTTTCTGGAACGGCATGTGTAGGTATAGAGTAGTATAGTGTTATTGTGACTATATGTATTTGTTGGTTGATGGGTTTCCAGAAATGGGAATCCTGTTCAAATATATAGAATTTAGAGAAGGCCTTTTCTCGGCTTAATGGCTCGACCGACTCAATATATGTCTATCAGTCCTATTAAACGGGATTACACAATGCAGGCATAGAAATAGCCCAAAGGGTATTATGATAACCATGGTGGATCTGACAGTAGAGTAGAGTAGTTCGTCAGTGTCACTGCCACTTGTATCTTTACAGTAATCCTATAGTACTCTATACTAATATCTCCACACAAAATGGTTAATAAATACTGCAGTATCAAGAGAAATTGTACCCAAGATAAACTGTGACCAGGAGAAACTGTCACAAGAGAGATTGTAGAGAAACTCCATCATGAAAGACTTTCCAAGAGACTCCACCAAGGGAAAAACACTCTACAAACCCGTACATCCTTTTAATAATGGGAAGTCATCAATGAATGAACTTAACTATACAGCACAAAAAGAATCTAAAAATATCAAGTTAGACGATATATCTTTTTATCACCAGTATATTATAATTATTTTAGGTTTACTGAAGATAATACACTACACTAGTTAGCTGCGCAGACATGTTACTTAGTGATTGTTATTATACTATTTATGAAACACTTATCTCAAAGGCATGAATCTGGAAGAAGAGTTACCAGCTCTACCGTGTCTAACAGGAGTGTAAGTGATGGAGAATTCTCCCAAGTAGTGGCCCACCATCTCGGGTCTGATCTCAACGGTGTTGAACACCTTACCGTTGTACACACCAACCACAGAGCCAATCATCTCTGGCACAATGATCATGTTTCTCAAATGGGTCTTGACAACAGCTGGCTTCTCGTTTTCTGGAGCAGCCAACTTAGCAGCTCTCAACTTTGCAATCAAACCCATTGGCTTGGATCCCAAACCTCTGGAGAATCTTCTTCTGACTCTAGCTCCACAGAGCTTGGTGAATTCCTCAGTTTCCAACTCCACCAACTTGGTGAGGTCAACTCCCTTGAACGAGAATGTTTTAAAAGTTCTCTTCCTTTTTTCAGCTATGGGTTAGTATGAATGTTGAATTGTTGATGATTGAGGGATGAACGGGGTGTTTAAACTGATAAACTTGACATGAAACAAACAAAGAACTTTGAAACTGATATAATTGCTCATGTGATATATTATCCATTCCTCCTTCTCAGTATAACATACTAGTCTCAGCCATGATGAATATCTATGTGGTTGTAGAGTATGGAGAAAAATGTTATGAGAGTAGAGAAAAATTTGCGTGGTAGTGCAGGACAGGAACGCGGCACGTCACGTGCGCTGCCTTTTGGGGGTTGCGCTGGCTTTGTATTATACTGGTGTTGAGAAGGACTCGCTACGATAGTCACGTGCGCACAGTGACTGCTGTTGACAACTATTGGTAGAAATCTGAACGGGATGCGTGGAATGTGATGGATAGAATGACACGAGACGTTTCAGTTTGATTTCAGTTTGATTTCAGTTTGCTTGATGCCTTCACTGGCTCCTTTCTTACATATCCTTCATTACTTGCGTATTAAGACGTCCTGCATATACTCCCAGACTTCCTGTGGGTCAATACAGTCTCTGACCACCTTTCAGCTAATTAACGGATCAATTTGCCTCCGTTATTCTCTCACTCTCTCATTCTCTCTCTTTCTAAAAACTTATCAAATTTGGTATTCTGCATATAACACACAGCTCCCACACAATGGTCCACATAATGGTGGTTTGCATAACCTAATATCTGTTTCTCCAAAGACTATCACATGGAAATTGCAAACAACACACAACAGGATCGCTACAAAGAGGGGATGTAAGAGAGGGGGATATGAGGAGGTGTACAGGTGCGCCTGTACACAAGCCCATCTAGTAGTTATCGCGAAAAGTCGAACTTCAAAAAAATTTTCCTAGCATCTTTTCTTTCATATCAAAAGGATAGTCCGCTTTCCCCGCTTAAATTGATTATTCTGAAATGAAGTACTTAGCCGCTTACTTGTTGTTGGTCCAAGGTGGTAACGCCTCTCCTTCTGCCGCAGACATCTCCGCTTTGTTGGAGTCTGTTGGTGTTGAGGCTGAGCAGGCCAGAATCTCCTCTTTGTTGTCCGAGTTGGACGGCAAGACTATTGAGGAGTTGATTGCTGAGGGTAACACCAAGTTGGCCTCCGTTTCTACTGGTGGAGCTGCTGCTTCTACTGGTTCTGGAGCTGCTGCCGGTGGAAGTGCTCCTGAGGCTGCTGAGGAGAAGAAGGAGGAAGAAGCCAAGGAGGAGTCTGACGATGACATGGGTTTCGGATTGTTCGATTAAACGATAAAATAGTCAATTAACTTCATGCCTTATCTGAATTGTAGTGGGTCAACATCATTACCTTAGAGTAGTTAAGTCAACATACTGTCTCAATTATCGCTCTTTTCTGTCAGAAAATCTAGTTTCTCCACAAGAATACCAAAGCGATTCATCTGTGCTTTTAAATCTTCTCCTGATACCCTTCGGTCAAAATGTAGCTTCTGGCTCAATGTGTTTAGATACAGGAGCTTCTCTTGGTGGTACAAGATATCCTCATTGAGAGCCAAGAGCTGGCTTCGAAGTGAATCGTACTGCTGGCGAAGCTGTGTACGAGTTTGATGATGTTGGGAGACTTTGAGCTGTAGCTGGTGGGAGACATCTTTTTGGTACCTATCCAGAAGAGGAACACTATCATTATCACCCCCATCCACTCCTTCCACTTCTGGTTCTTTGGAGCCTGTTATATTCAGGTCCATAGAAAACCCTATAGTCTCCCCCCTCTTATCTCCTTCCTCCATATCTGATAATGCAAAAAGATGCCTGCTCTCAGGAAGCTCACTGGCCAATCTGCATATAGCCTTAATAGTACCCAAGGTCTCGGCATTAGTTCCGTTTATCGTAATTGGCTGCATCATCTGATATAATTGGGAGAGCTGGGCGTTGACTTGATTCACCTTTTCCTGCTCACTTTTGAGTATCTGCTGTACAATCTGATGCACCACTTGCTTGTTGTAGACGCTTTTGTTGTGGCGCTTAATGGCTAGGTTACACTTGAGGAGAATGGAGGCCATTTTCTTTTCAGAGAAGTTATGTTTTTGGATAAAACGCTTGATTTCGTCATCCACCACTATGGGCGTGTTTAACTGCTTGATATGGTCATCCACTAACCGCTTGATCTGGAGGTAGGACATGAGAGACCATGATAACGCGCGTGCACGAGAGATGGGTAGAGATAAACCCGTACACCCACACACATATAATTTAGGTACACCCGTACACCACCATATATTAACAATTATTCCATTTGGATTGATATCCTCATGAATATTATGGAAGAGCATGAAGATAGTGGACTCATGTACACACCTTCTTTACAGACTAAAAAGATTGCAGCACCACAATTTCACACATGGTCTCCCGCTGCATTACTCACTGTGGCCCTAAGTGGCTTGACTAACGTTGATCGGACGGGAAACAGTATTTTCCACTTGGTATGGCCGCAACCGAAATGTTAGGAAACGATTTCACAAGGATACTGAGATGCAAGGTATCCCGGTCGGGTAACACCTGCATATAACGTGGAGATGTTTCATGTATACACAGGGTTGCATACAACCAGTGTATATAACAGTGAGGTTTTCCTCCCTTGGACAAATAAGGGAGTTCCTCGACTATTCTAGGTTCAATAAATACCGTGATAAACTAAAGAACATAGGGAATACGTTCGACATATAAGACTAACAGTTCTTCTTCCTGTTGAGTTCTTTTAATTTCGGTTGCGGCCATACCAAGTGGAAAATACTGTTTCCCGTCCGATCAACGTTAGTCAAGCCACTTAGGGCCACAGTGAGTAATGCAGTGGGAGACCATGTGTGAAATTGTGGTGCTGCAATCTTTTTGCAGCCGTCAATCATTCATAATGAAACCAGGGCACTGGAATTAGATAAACCCCCGTAAAATCACTAATTTTCCGGGCGTGAATGGGGATTTACATTAGGATATTAAGCAAGTGTTTGAAAAGTTGGGTAACTATTGAGTGGTGTGGTTTTTGGACCTGTTGCGTCGATCTGACCTACTCCTTCCTATTTGGGAAGGTCCTGCAGCCACGTCCCCCTGTCCACTACTATACAATTATAGGCTACACTGGTCATCACAAGACAATTGAGATTTTCGCAATTTGACATGCACCCACCTGCATGAACCACGAATAGTATAACTAAAACAACTATAAGAGTATCCTAATAAGTATAGTACCCTTCCGCAGGAACAAGCTACTACATGGTTCGATTAGTCTTCGCCCATATACCCAGATTTCACATCGTTTTGCACGTCACATCCCCCAAAAATAATCCTAAAGTACATGACTGATGGTACTCGGTATTATATTGGATGACGCGCACGAGAGAACCTTGGCCACAGATATTCTCATGGGTTTGCTCAAAGAAATCACGCTAATAACAAGACCTGACTTGAAGATCATTATCATGTTCGCAACTTTGGATGCTGAGAAGTTTCAGAACTAATTCAATGGAGCTCCTTTGCTTGCTGTTCCTGGACGGACACACCCAGTGAAAATCTACTACACTCCCGAATACCAGAAGGATTATTTGGATGCTGCCATCCGCGCGATGTTGCAAATGCACGCCACTGAAGGCCAGGGAGATGTGCTTTTGTTTTTAACTGGTGAAGGGGAGATTGAAGATGTATGCAGGAAAATCCAGTTGGATACTGATGAACTTATAGAGAACAAGGCTATGGGGGCATTCAAAGTGTACCCGTTATAAGGATCCTTGCCTCCAAACTAACACAGAAATAAGACTACGAACAGATTCTCAGACTATCACACTAACTGACTAACTGACTAACTGACTAACTGACTAACTGACTATGTGACTCTCGGACTCTCAGATTCTCACACTATCACACCACACTATCACACCACACTATCACATACTACTTGTTAGATTCTCCAGGTAGACACTACCCATACACATAATTGAAGCCTACTGGTCAATTACATAAGTCAAATCATTCCCAAAACCAAAATAATCCAGACATTCCCTTCATGCAAATTGACTCAATCAAAGCGGAGCCTTTCCTAAAGTCATATTTCAACAGAATCCCAGTTCTGGAACCCATCAACGTATAAACTCATACAAAGTACTAGCCGGTATTAAAGAGTCTCACTACTAATAAATGATAGTACTAATAAATAAGTGTTGGATCCTCGATGATAGCACTTTACCATCCGGTTATTAGCCTACACTGAGTAGAAGGTCAAGTGTGAGAGTACAGGAATTATGCACCGCGACCAGATGTTTCAGCATAGGCTGCAAAATTCCACATTTACATGTGGTTTTATGCATGTCTACCCCTAAAGTCTATATAAACCCTGATTCCCACTTACTGGAAAGCCATCAACAAAATTAACTACGTACAGCACGACAAGAATATAGACTATAGTATATTTCTTTTTAAATCTATAAATTTGTGAATTAAAAAACTCATCAGAGAGAGAACTGCAAAGCTGTGGCGTGCAAAATGAAAGAACAAGTGGGAAAAACTGTCAAACGAAGTTCAGATGATTTAGAAGTGTTTCATGTTAGATAATCAGGAGTTAGCAGGGAGAGAACCAGGTCTGTGTGTTCTTTCTCTTTACATTTCCGGTGTGTAAGGACAGTTCTTGTGAAACAAGTGATAATCCGAAATAAAGGTGAAGAGTTCTTGTTGTGAAAAATTCCAAAGAATTTAATTTGGACATTTTCTCCTGCTTTTAAACCAGTCACTGTGAATACCCCTTCATGTACCTTGTGATAGCTCCTAGAGAAGGGTTCTGGTCTTCTCCATTCGGCCGTCCCTAAAGGTTCTCATGATATAGTTTACCACTTGGAAAAGCGGAATAATATCCGTCATATAACCCACCACATAAAGATCTGGCTGATCCTTTAGTGATGTCCCGTTTATGTCTTTTAGGTTGGGCTTATTTCTTGATCACGTGACACTTAAGATAAGCTGCTCACCGCAATTCCCTTTACCATCATGTCTCAGTTCTCCCTGCAAAAGTCTTCCAGTACACATTTCTCCGTCCAATCAGCTTCTAGACTAGACTTCTTTGGTCAAAACTCTTCTAACCCAATCTATGATCCAATTTCTCCAGGATATGGCTATAGAGCAGGAGCTCGTATTGCCCGTGTACAGATCCTTATGGCGCTGTTCCTCGGCATCTCTGCCTTTAGTCTCTTTTGCATGCTCCGGAAAAAATACCCTCGCATTTATGTGGCCAATTTCAATCTCCATAATGAATACTATATCCATAGTTTATCTCGCCGAAAGTTACCCCGTTTGTCCAACTCATTATTTGGCTGGATCCCTACTGTCTACGGTATTACTGACGATCAGGTGCTTGAACATGCAGGCCTAGATGCTGTGGTGTTTCTAGGTTTTTTCAAAATGGCCATTAAGGCTTTGGCTGTGTGTGTGCTTTTTGCCTTGTCCATCATTTCGCCCGTGAGGTACTGGTATACCGGACGGATGGATTACCCTGAACCTGATGTCCCTATGAACACACAGGCCTGGGACGTTTTGACATCTTCCCGAAAGAAACTGTACCTGTTGTTGATTTGGATGTATACGGTGCTTACATATATCTTCACGTTGGTGGTGTTGTTCTTTATATATAGACAAACCACAAAGATCATAGCCATGAGGCAGCATTACTTGGGGAAGCAGGCATCCATTACTGACCGTACCATCAAGATCCTGGGCATTCCCCCGGTTCTCAGAGAGGACGAGACACTCCGTCGCCATATCAACTCACTTGGCGTAGGTGAAGTGGACTCGGTGTGCATTGTGAAGGAGTGGAATGTGCTCAACTCGCTCTTTCAGACCCGCAAAAAGGTGCTTCACCACCTAGAAATCTACTGGGTTCAGTATTTCCTGGAAATATCCATCTTCAATCTCATTGACTTGTCTAATCTGCGATTCAATGGAACTTTGGGTGATATTTTTGGTCTTTTGAAGATAGGTGGAGAGAGACCTGAAGAGGATGATACTTCTGATCCTCATGTCTCTTCAAGGTCAACCTCTTCCTCCATAATTGACCAGATTTCTGTTCATTTGCAAGAAATAACTCACCAAACCCCCGAGCTGCCAATTCTTCCTGGCGACCCCAAAAGACCTCACTTCAAAAAAGGCCTCTTTGGACTCATGGGCCCGGAAGTCGACGCTATAGACTACTACAACTCCCAGCTCTTGACCATCGATAAGGAAATCCGCCGATACCGCCAAAAGCTGTTTCCCCCAAGCTCCACGGCATTCGTCACCATGAAATCCGTGGCCCAGGCCCAGATGCTAGCGCAGGCCGTGCTCGACCCAAAGATCAACCACCTTATCACCAGCTTGGCACCTTCGCCCCATGATATCATCTGGGAAAACCTCTGTTTAACTCGGCGAGAGAGAAATACTCGCATTGTGTTGGTGATGGTGTTCATTGGGCTCGTGTCAGTGCTTTTGGTGTTTCCGGTGCGGTTCTTGTCTAATTTCCTCAACATCAAGTCCATTTCCAAAGTCGCTCCACAGTTGGCCCGCTTTTTGAAGGCCCATAAGTGGGCAGAGAACCTCATCACCGGAATCTTGCCTCCTTATGTCTTCACCTTGTTCAATATCATCATGCCATACTTCTATTTATGGATCACCAAACGCCAAGGCTACACGTCTCGTGGAGATGAAGAACTCTCTGCTATTTCCAAAAACTTCTTCTACACGTTTGTCAACTTGTTCTTGGTGTTTACGCTTTTCGGAACCGCCATTCTCACCGATACAGCACAGTTGGCATACCAGTTGGCGGACTCTCTCCAGAAACTCAGTTTATTCTACGTGGACTTGATCATTCTCCAAGGAATTGGTATGTTTCCTTATAAATTGCTTCTTTTAGGAAACCTCATTAAGTATCCCATCAAGAACTTCTTCTGGTGCAAGACTCCCCGCAATTACCTTGATTTGTACAAGCCACCAGTGTTCAATTTTGGATTGCTGCTCCCCCAGCCCATTCTTATCTTGATCATCATCGTCACATATTCGGTGATCTCCACCAAGATCTTGAGTGCAGGTCTCATCTACTTCATCATTGGGTACTTTGTTTTCAAGTATCAGCTCTTGTATGCATGTGTACATCCTACACATAACACAGGAAAGATCTGGCCGTTGATAGTCACGAGAGTCATGATGGGGTTGCTTATTTTCCACACCATGATGTTTGGCACGCTTGCATCTGAGAAGGCATATGGCTGTGCGTCGTTGATCATTCCACTATCCATTTTCACCATATACCTATTTTGGTATTATCAGCGAAATTACATTCCGCTTTCCAACTTTATTGCCTTGAGATCCATCGAGTCCAACCACCTCCCATACTATGATGAAGAAGCTCAGGATGACGACCGCGCGTGCACCTTGGACGAAAGAAGAGAGCTCCACCAGATATATGAGTACCCAAACTTGGTGTGTGACATGGAAGGGCCCTTGATTGCGGTAGACTATAACGAGGCATTGTACATTGAGCCGGATGGGACCACCATCAAGAAGCCTGTAACCAATTTCCAGTGAGTTTGTTCGACAGCCTTCACATTTTTACAGAAGCTAATTCAAACACACGGATGATTCTCGCAACAGACATTTTGCATTCCTCCTTGAATAAAGTCACCAATGAATGGGTTGAAAAGAGATGGCCAATAAGAAGGCACATGGCCATCTGCTGAGCTAGAAGCAGAATGACGTTGGATGCCATGACCACGGCACAGATAGATGCATAGGAATGGTTGGTGATGACCTTGAGTGCCTCAATGGTATTGAACATGCCAAAAATACTGACCACGGTATTTGCAATGGTGGCATTGTCGTAAGGCCAAATGAGCATGATTATTGGAAGCGACTTGACCGCAAGAGACATGAGAATGGTCAGTATTAGCACGCATTGATAATAACTCAGGTTCCACTCCTTAGGGAGGTTTGTGTTGTGGACTGAACCCCATTTTAAGACTTTAGTGATGAGAGACACCAAGACATAACAAAATGTGAATTTCCTAATGCACTGCTGGACAATGAAGAAGCAATACTGCCATAGTGCAGGAGCCAGGAGAACCTGGGCGATCAACTGAGTATGCATGGGGTTTTTTTCCTCGTATGCCCACTCGAGGTAAACTTCAAAGAGGATTGAAAGGACAAAGTAGCGTCGGAGCTTGCTATACCTGGACAGTTTTGGGGAGGGTAAATATGAATGAGTGGGTAGATCCGACTTTGGAGTGAGTGGATCTGAAGGAGTGAGTGGATTTGAAGAAGTGAGTGGATCTGAAAGAGTGACCAGGTCCAAATTTATACAATCTTCAGATTTACTCACACTCTTCACATCTTTGAATATCGACTCTTCAACAAGATTATAAGCCGCATGGCGGTATGCTTGGGGCTTCAATAAAAGCACATCAAGGAAAAGAATCACCTTATCATACTCGATATACTTATCAGCCACTTTACCACATTTCTGGCATACAGTTAGCTGAATGAACTCCTTTTTGAAGTTTGAATAGAGGCATTTGATGTCTGGGTTGGAACACTCAGTGCAGATCATTGCAGTTTGAGTTGGTGCAGCCTTTGATGACATAGCATTGCGGGAGTGCATGAACGCTTTATATGCCGTACCGGTTGTTGTATCAATCAAGACCAAAAAAAAAGGTCTATGATAACAAGACAGAAGTGATAGGGTTTTCTTACCCAATTGTTCATTTGAATTGAAGATTCATGGATGTACAAAGCATCTTTCTGGGTTATGGTTAGATAAACCTGTACATTACCAAATCACCTTAACTACATTATCTATAATAAAATGAACTACTCTAGTATTATTAGCCTATAGGTAGGCACCTAGGATGTACGGACGGAGTCCACAGGTAGGTATGTTTTGTTATATGCAGGTTGGTCCATTATATAATAACTTATACAAAAACATAGGTTGAAAATAGGCTTGTCTATAGAGTATATAGTAGTGTATAGATTAGTATAAGAGTAGTTGTTAGATTCTTTGATAACGTTTATTACTTTTAAGTCTGTTTATTCGTTGATGAATTCTCAGTAACTGGGGAACCAGGGTTTATATAGACCTTTTTTGGGCGAAATAGAGGCAACTTCTCCGCTCGGGCTCCTGAACTTATTGGCTGGGGCTTTTCCGTCAGACCTTATGGAGCTTTTGAGTCAGAACTTTGAGTCAGACATTATCGGGCTTTTGAGTCAGACCTTCGAGTCAGACATTATCGCGCTTTTCAGTTAGACATTATCGGCTAATGTAGGTGAATTTCTGCGTCTGATCGCACATGGTAGCCATAGGGAATCTGACAATATCTATATCTCTCTCTACAATACTATACTCTTGTTCCTTACCTAGTCAACTAAGAGTCTTTATTTTTTACACACTAAAACTTCATTTATATGGATAAAAAAAAGTAATATAATAGTTTATGGTAAATATGAGAGGACGTTGATTTATTGTAGTGATTGGGCATGTTCTCAGTTTATCAGTGGATTGCAAATTTTTCGCAGATACGAAAAGCTGCGCACATTTTCATAGCAAATTGAACTAGTGTATTTCACACAACCTAGGCTTAATTAAGTACACTAGAATAGTGTACGTGGTAGACTAAGTCATTGATAATGGACTAACGGAAAGGAAAGGGATTATACATTTTTGAAAAATCTTGACGAAAATTTTCAAGGATGACAAAGGGACTATGGGTGAGTGGATCTGTAGAGACAGTATATAGTAGAGTAGTACAGTAGTGAGTACGTCACCATAATTCCGACAATTGACTAAGAATCTTGCCTTTAGCAGGATACCATTGGAAATGATCACATTGTAGACGGAAATGCGGTTTTACCACGAAAAGAAGCGTTTGGCGTCCATTTCGTAGATATCAGGACTTTACCTCTGGGCACCAAGGCAAGATTCCATCGAGTTGGAAGCGCAGGTGGAATTACTGAGAGCCACATAATCCTGCTATCCAACTCAGTGGAATGTAGCGTTTAGTGTAGTGTAGTGTAGTGTAGTGTAGTGTAGTAGAGGAACACTGTAATATGATTATATGTTGAGGGATATAACAAGATGTCAGGCTGTCCAGTCACATAGCCAGCCTAGGCTATAATGGCTCTTCAAATGAGAGTTGTCTTCGCACCAATAAGCAGACCAGTATGGGTAGAATTTTCCACCCACCTTGGTCATACTCTATACTTCAATCTAGTATAAGTCTTTGAACAGAATGCAAACTACTATTTGATGAAAGGGTAGTTAGAAGTCCAATCAGCAGAAAGTCTATAATCTGTCATCATATAATTCAGTCATGGTCAGTCCAACTCCTCACTCTCATTATTCATCATCTATAGTATATCTTTACTAGTCTATCACTAATGAAACCCACATAAAAGCCGTAAATTCGTCCAATAAAATCACTCCAGTACTACTTTGGGGTTCGTACATGCCCGTCGAAACGTAATCTTGGCTTGACCTAGAGACAAGATGATATGCTCTGTCCTCCTTTTTGGAAACGTCCATGTGGATCAACTAGTACCCTAACACTATGACTAGTAGCAGTTCTTCTAGTTGTTGAATTTCTTCAGAGTAGTAGTATCACTATGACTAACAATTATGAGAAGTAGTTCTTGTTCTTCAGAGTAATAGTACTAGACACTACTGACGCGCTCGCCAGTTTAACCCCTTTCGCAATCTTGTACACGCACTTTGCTCCTGGCCAACCGCGCACCGCACACACAAATGTACGTAAATGCACTTGTAAATGGCGATTTAATTGAGGGACTTTTGATGGAGTAGTACGCTGACATACGCATACGCACTCACTACAGTCACTACAGTCACTACATTCACTACAGTCACTACATTCACTACAGTCACTACATTCACTACACTCACTACTTAATAATAATAATAATAATAATAATAATAATAATACCAAGTTATTCTATAAAAGGCCTTCTCTACAGCTGCCACATCCTAAATCCACTGGTAGTAGGGAATGGTTGAATACCCGTTGTACTTGCTATGGTCAAGGTCAATTCCGGTGACAGTACGGAATGGTTGGATTGCCGTTGCCTTCTTGCTGTCAGGGTCTATGGTAATTCCACGTCTGATGGCACAGGTGATTTTTACTCCCATGGGTAGTGCGATGCTCATGGGGGATCTGAGGTACACAATTAATATGTAATATGATCTTATTGGAATAGACATGACTTGAGTATCTTGAATTGCCTCATTAACTCACTAAATTGCTAAATATCCACAATTCCACCAACTGTGAATCTCAATATTACTTCTTGTGTCGATCTTAGTGATTTCTCATCACAACTGCTCATTTGACGTCCAAATACTTCTGAATAATATAGGTAATCAAGACAACTAGTATTTCTGTGACGCATGGAAGAAATTGTTCAATAGAGTCCCACTCTGACAAGTCTTATTATAATATGTCAATCTATTGCTTGTTCCCGAACTTCGCATACATGCAATTTGAATAAGCTGCAGGTTAATGCATCCACTTTTTCTATTGTTGCTTTCAAATTTCAACACCATCATTCAAGTCAATTGTAAATGCATGCCTTCAACTGCCACGTGACCTATGAGCAGATTTCTGATGGCGGAGCAATTTCTGGCACGGCCCCGAGTTTAAATGTAGGTCCCATGAAAGCTATTTCGACTCGTGGATCAAGTTTGTCGAAAAATTCCCTCAACGCTTGACTAAGCGAATTCCTGGATTCCTGCCTCGAAGACCCTGCCTGACTGTACATAGAGTTTCCAAACGAGCTAGGTGCTGCCGTTTCACTTTGAGAAGTAGTATTTTGAGCAAATGGGTTAGCAGTTTTGTTGTCAAAACTAAAGTTTCCACCAGAGGCTACTGTTCCAGCAGAAGCTGAACCTGAAGGTGCTGAACCTGAAGATGCTGAACCTGAAGATGCTGAACCTGAAGGTACTGAACCTGAAGATGCTAAACCTGAAGATGCTGAACCAAAAGGTGCTGTTCCAGAAGGTGCTGTTCCAGAAAGTGCTGTTCCAGAAAGTGTTGTTCCAGAAGATGCTGTTCCAGAGAAATTCCGATTTGAGCCAAATCCATCCTTTACAGCTTCTGGAGACTGTGAAGAGCTCATGCCAGAAGATGCATTCTGACTAAACGCATTTTGCAGCTTCAGCCCGAAACCAGTGGTTCCGAAACCCAGCGCTTCAAATCCAGTTTTCGTAGTACTGGAAGTTGCCAATGCACCAAATCCAGTAGAACCAAATACGGTTCCAGTCCCGGTGGAGGTTTGACCAAAACCTGATTTTCCAAAACCACTTGACTGTGAAGATCCATTCTGTCCTAATGTACCCTGTACAGATCCACTTGTCTGTCCGAATGCAGAATTTTGTCCTGAGGCCCCAGCTGTACCAAAAGCAGATCCCACGTTGGTTGCTGAACCAAAATTAGTTGAGCCAAAACCAGTTGAACCAAAACCAGTTGAGCTTAAACCATTTGAACCAAAACCAGTGGAACCAAAACCTGAAGTAGAAGCAGCTCCTGAGCCATTGCTTGTGTTACCTGACTCAAACCCAGACTTCCCAAATCCGGAGGTTCCGGAACCTAATTTACCACTGTTATTTGCAGTACTTCCAAAGCTAGTACTTCCAAAGCCGGTACTTCCCAAGCTGGTACTTCCAAAGCCGGTACTTCCAAAGCCGGTACTTCCAAAGCCAGTACTTCCAAAGCCGGTACTACCAAACCCAGTACTTCCAAAACCACTGGAAGTATTATTCTGAGAGCTTCCAAAACCACTGGAGGTATTCTGAGAACTTCCAAAACCACTGGAAGTATTATTCTGAGAACTTCCAAAACCACTGGAGGTATTCTGAGAACTTCCAAAACCACTGGAGGTATTCTGAGAACTTCCAAAAGGATTCAGTGTGCTTTGTGACCCCCCAAAAGGATTGCTGAATCCAGAAGACCAAGTACCATTCGTACTCCTCTTTAAATCAGCAACACTTTCCTCAAATGTCTTCTTTATGAACGGTTTCAAGTTCCCCGTATTGGATATCCCAATTTGCTGGTATCTTGCGGCCAAATCCCTGTTCTTTTCCACCTCAGATATACAGTACTCCATATCTCGCTTGCGCAACTCAAGGTCTTGGTCATACTGCCCCACAGAGTTATTGGCCACAGCCTCCATATACTGAAGCCGGAGTTCTTCGGGAGAAATGTCCCGTCCTTCGATTATGCTGTTCACGGGAAAGGACGCTAGGCCATATGCAGTAAAAGCAGGACTTGGCCTTAAATTCTTATACTCTTTGAGATCCTCTTGGATCTGTGCCGCTAGCACTTGGGGGTTTGCATTCATGAAGGCATTAGCCAGAGTTATCTTGTTTTGGGTGTTATTGTTGTTGGTGGTGTTGTTGTTGTTGGTATTGGAATCAATATGCGCAAAGCGACATTGTGATCCCATTCGACACAGACCCTTGGCGTAGAATTTGCAGGGCTGCTTCATCGATCAAGTTGTGTAGGTAAGTTGTGTAGGTAAGTTTCTGGCAGAAGCAGTATTTTGTCACACATACGTGAAGGCTTGCGCGTTTGGTGCACGGGTGTTTGTATGATTTGCACCCATTTCCATACACTTGACCCACAGATTTAAAAAGAGTTCACTTCATGAAATTTGGCCACAACCACGTGGCTCTTCTGGTTGCTCTCAAAAAACGCCTCCTTGTATAACGGCAATAACTGCTGAATTACTCCTTGTCGAGTAATCTCTCCGCGGGAGATTTTCTGGAGAAAGTTTTCAAGTGCCCGGCGCAAAAAAGGCTTCAGCAACGAAACTCGGTCCAATAAAATGGCATCAAATGCTTGTATTAGTGAAATTCCCAAAGATGTCGGGATGAATATCTCGGACTTGCCCGATTTTTTCCGCACGATATAATTTCTTAAAAGTATTTTATCGATATGCTCAGCAATGGTGGCATCTGTTCCAATTCCATTTGCATCCATAAGCGCAATTAGTTCCGTTTCTGTCATGTAATTGGGCGGTGACGTCTTACCCTCCTTCACTTTTGCGCTATGGATTTTCACCGCGTCACCAACTCGAAATTCGGGTAAACGAGCTGAGGATTTCCAATCGGTGTAAGTGTAGATGTCCAAGAAATTGCGCTCCGTGACTTGAAGCCCACTTGCGCTGAAGGTTTCTCCAAGCCAGGAAATTTCTACTTTGGTTTGAAGCCCACGGGCATCTTCAGAGCAGCACGCCAAAAATCGTCGCACAACAAACTCGTACACTTTCTTTTGATCTGCATTTAACAGCTCCATCGTGGTGAATTTCACGGGGTATATGGGCGGATGTGCCTTATCATCATGTTTTCCGCCACGTGGCTTCTTCATAGCCCCATTCAAAAGCCCCCGGGCATAATCTCCCCATACAGTACTACCGGTTTGTTTCTCGACATACAGGCGCAAGTTCATATTGTCGGGAAACGTATCGGTTTCTGTACGCGGGTACGAGATGAAACCAGAAGTGTAGAGAGATTCCGCAGCATCTAGCGCTTGTTTTGCTGACATTCGGAAAAATTTGGAGCAGCATTTTTGGAGCTCCACGGTAGTCAAAGGTAATGGTTTCCAGTGACTGGTGGGCTTTGTGGTCATGTGAGCCACGGTTGCAGCGTCAGGGCTCCGCATAAGCTGGAGGTATATGAGCCCCACCACGGCCTTATCAAAAAGATGGCCCCGTTTCCATGAGAGACTCACGGGCTTTTCTGTTTCATGGGCCACGCTCACGTCGATGTACCAAAATGGCTCCGGCGTAAAGCCCCTGACACGGATATATCGGTCCACCACAAAGCTGAGTGTCGGAAATTGACATGTGCCATAGGAAACCACGTCTTTTTCGCCAATCAAGCTCTTAGATTTGAAAAGATTGGTGAGGAAACGCGTGAATGCTAATCCAACACGAAGGTCAAACTCTTTCCGGCACTCCACCGCTTCGACTAGCTTCATGTCGAGTCTCTGGGGATTTTGAGTAGCTTGTAGAATATGTGCTGGTTCCAAGTGGGAGAATTGCGCCCGCCACGTGTTTTCGTAAGTAAGCTGGGGGTTCTTCTTCTGTGCTATATGCATGATCTCCCACCCAATATGCTCTCCTTCTCGATCACAATCAGTCCAGATCATTAGCTTCTGTGCATTTCGGGCCTCTCGTTCGATATTATCGTGGATTTTGGCCAGGCGTTTATCCTTTTCTTGAGCCACTTTGGTCAAAAGCGGGGCGTCAAATAACCGTCCGGGAAAACACTTTCCCCATGCATACTCGGGGCCAAAATCTGTAGCCAAGATATGTCCCGAAACTGCAGTCATGGTGACCTGGCAGACGCCGAGCCCAGGGAAAGTGTATGAGAAGTCGTAGTTTTTGACGTATTTCCAGGGCAGATCTCGAGACCTTAAGCTGCCACCAGAAAGAATATGTGCCACTTCTTTGGCAATGGAGTTTTTCTCCGCCACACAGAGAATCCTCATGTGAATGTTGTGGATGCAAAGTTTGAGCGAGTTGGAAACGCTGATGTATATGAAAGGATTGTATGCTGTAGAGAGCGTGTCGTATGGTATATAGAATTATATATGGTCCTGCATATACACATGGGTGATGTAGTATATTTTCTGATCTGATACACAAACGCCTCTAAAAACAGTAAAGATTGTAGGGTGTAGAAAAAAATGTAGGCGGATTCATTTTGTGCTGGGAGGGGGATATTTAATAGTTAGAACTTTTCTGGTAAGTTGGATGTACATTGCCGTTTCAAAGAGCATTGGATTTTTGTGAGATATAGTAAATATATGATAAGACGAGGAAAAAGTGAAGAAAAAATTGAAGAAAAAAAGTGGAAGGAAGGGGTTCTTTTATATGGTATTTTTGTGTTTGTGGCTGCAAATCTGAAACACCCCGCACCACCGGCGTCTGGGGTATAAAAGGCACCGATTCCCCCCCCCCCCCCCAAAAAAAAAAAAAAAAAAAAAAAACTGAAAGTCAATATTTTATTGAACTACTTTTTTTGAACTGCATTTTTTCTGAAATATTTTTAAAGGATATGTATTCTTATTGTCACGTGAGCTGTATTGTGACCATTTTAACTTTAAATTTTTAGCTATGTTTATACTAAAACCACATACTTACATTTACTTTATGCCATCGCTGTATTAACACCATAAGCCCCATCCTGTCCATGTTCTTATCCATTGGTTGGATTCTCAAACTTGGGAATTGAGGAGCTAATTTGTGGAATGACATAGCTGTTACGGAAGGTAACTACGTACTATCTCTATGATAGAAGTTATTCTTTTTATGAATCGTTCAAACACAAGTTACGGCTAGCAAAATACTTATCTTATGGGCTAAGAGCTCTCATTAATGGCTCATGGTCAAGCTGTGGCTGCGAAAAACACGTGCATAGGGCTTAACACTTTGGTAATTCAATCCGATAAAGCTCTGTATGGGCGAGTAGCTCTAGATGGGTAAGTAGCTCGGGAAGTTAGCTCGGGAAAGTAGCTCGTGATTAGCAAAATATCCATATTTTCTGGAGTTTATTGACAGTTTATGGATGTACGGGTCTTCCATGGAGAACCCCAGATCGTGGCATGCAGGATATCTCATCCAATACCATCGCCACATATCATACCATAGCTTAACGAAGGCCGTTACTACATGAAAAACGTCAAACAGAGAATTGAAGCGCTTCTTGCGTGGATGGAACATAATCCGAAACCACTCTCGGATTTAAATTCCCATATGGTTTCTGGAAAACTCATAGTCAAAGATAACCAAGTATCCGGACGTGGGTTGTATGCCAAAGAAGATATAAAGTCCGGAGAAACGCTTATTGTCATTCCTCGGTCGTTTCTCCTCAATCACACTACTGTGGTGAAGCATATTTTAACGCACATGTCATCAGACTCAAACACCTCAGTTTCTGGAGATTTCATTGTTACATTTTACAGTGAGCTTCAGATGTCGACTCTTGAGCGACTCTCGTCATTCCAGATCATATCCATGTATTTGGTGCTTGAAAGCATGCGGAAGAATGACTCTTTCTGGGCCCCATTCATAGCCATGCTTCCCGATTTGGACGAATTATCTCTGGCTCCCGTTGTGTCCAAAGTCTTGAACGGAAATCCTTCGCTATGGTCTTTCTTGCCTAGATCAGCTCGAAAACATTCAGAAAAAGTGGTGGCACGATACGAGAAGGATTATGAAGTTGTGTGCAAAATATGGGAAAGCCATGGAATCTTGCTGAAATTATCCGAATGCATTGACCTCGAACGCCGCTTTCTCTGGGCATGGATGTGTATCAATTCCCGTTGCTTGTACATGGAGATCCCTGGAAAAGAAGGTGCTGATAACTTCACTATGGCACCATACGTGGATTTCCTAAATCATACGTGTGATGAGGAGTGTGGAATCCAAATCGATGCGACTGGCTTCCACGTCTATACTACTACAGCATACCGAGCCAACGATGAGTTGTTTTTCTCATATGGACCTCATTCCAACGAGTTTCTTCTATGTGAATATGGCTTCGTTTTGTCGCAAAACAAATGGAATTATATCGATATTTCCGACTTGATCAGCCCACTTCTCCGCCCAGTGCATGTGCAATACTTGAAAACCCGGGCTTACCATGGCGACTATACGGTGAATAAAGATGGAATGTCGTTTCGGACGGAAATCGCCTTGGCCACGATACAGGAGCCGGCTCCCGAGTCTTCAAAAAAGCTAAATGATTTTATCGACGGCATTTCAGATGGAAGTGAATACTTACGAGCATCGAACGTCTTGTTGAAACGAATATTGGAAAAAATCCTTGGCGATTGCATTTCAAAGTTGAACAGACAAACAGAATGTGGCTTTGAAAGCGTACGCCAATTGTATGAGGATATGAAGAATATTTGTGAAGCGGTGCTTCCAACCTGTGATAATGAAGCCTAGACAGAATTCCAGAAGGAGAAAGTTAACAAAACATACAGATGATTTTGACTTGTTAATTTTCAACATTGTTCATTCATAATAATTGCTCCTGGGCTCTCTCAATGCCTAACTTGTTTTTCACCAAAGATACCATGAGATTGTTCGACGCAGTGGGAAGATTATGTTTGCGGCCCAAATAGGAAATATAGCCGTTCATTGAATCGATTTCCGTACGATTCATGTGTCTAACGTCTTCTCTCATAGAAGAGCTATTTTTGGCAGTGGTTTGACAAACGGAAAGCACCGACGAGAGAATGCGGTCCGGAGCTAGAAAAGTGCTGGCTTCAGAAATAGACTTCAAAACTGCATGCTCTTGGCGAAGACACGCCACACCCTCTAGAATGATTTTCTGCATTGTGCGAGTCACACCTTCTCCATAAAGGAGTTCACCATTCAAGCAATCATAGATAGCCGAAAGTGGGTTGATGCAACAGTTGATGAGGAGCTTTTCCATCTCCTTGAGGAGGAATTCATGGTGGGGGATGTACTGGCCTGCGAGTGCAGGACGGTCCAAGATGGCCAGCACCAAGGCATTTTCTTGGACCTCTTCACTATTGTGAATAGCATTATTGGGGGCACTTGGTAACTTGGATATGAATAACTCGCCAAGGCCCACGTGATGTACAGTGCTGATGTTTGCCTTATAAGCACCATGAGTGCTGATGGCCTTATAAATCTTGGGCATTTTATATGGGTTGGGCCAAAAACTCTGCTGAAGCTTTGGAATGATGCCCATGCCGTTCTGGATAAACAAAATGCTGGATTCCGATGAGATTACCGGGAGATAGGGAGCTAGAGCTTTCTCTGTGGAGTAGTTCTTGGTGGACACTACCAAATTCTCTATTTTTTGCACATCTTGAACCCGAGACATGGCTGAAATGGGCACGGTGGTGGTTACTTTGTCAATTCTATTGGGGCGGGCAAGAGTTATGGCACCACCACTGTTGGTATAAGAATCGAGAGCTCTTTTGGACTTGAAGATGAGACTAGGAACGAGAGTCGAGCCTTGTGCCAACTCGTGAGCCACAAGCGACCCCATGGCGCCAGGTCCAAGAATATGCACAGACATGGGTGGAGACTATTGTATGATTTGAGTATAGAAGGTGATGGGGCATGGCGCGCGTCACGTGCCACTCCATATATGACGGTGATGTTTGTTTTCCTTCTCAAGGGTTTCTCATGCTTGTGGTGGGACTTACTGGTGGAATTGCTGCAGGAAAACTGACAGTGTCTAAGTACTTTTCTCAGCAAAATATTCCCATCATTGATGCAGATGATATTGCAAAACAAGTTGTGGAGCCAGGTACTCCCGCCTATAGTGCAGTGGTCAAGGCGTTTGGCGATGTGCAGGAAGTTGTGAATGAAGACGGGACGTTGAATCGTCCTGTTTTGGGTAGAGCCGTTTTTGGAAACCAAGAGAGGCTCATGACCCTCAACAAAATCGTCCATGGAGCAGTCAAGAAGGAAATTGCGCGGCAGGTTTTGGTGTGCTACATCAAGGGCAATTCCATGGCTATTTTGGATGTTCCGCTTTTGTTCGAATCAGGACTCAATTACATCTGCGGTCTTACGTTGACGGTATCCATAGATAAGGAATTGCAAAGAAAACGGCTTTTGGAGCGGAATCCAGAGCTCTCGGAAGAAGATGCCGAAAAGCGCATTTCGAGTCAGCTCTCCATGGCGGAACGAGAGAAGAGGGCTGACCACATAATTACTAATAACGGCAATTTATCGGATCTACAGGTGGCAGTGGAACAAGTTTTGCGTGAAATCCGCCCGAAGGGAGTGTGGACAATCCTAGATCTTTTTCCACCATTTGGATTTTTGAATGGAGTAATTACAATGATGATACGAGCCTTGAAGTATCAATTTTTATTGAGGGGCAATGATAAAATGATTGAGAAGAGACGATAAAATGATTGAGGAGATGATAAAATGAATGACAAGAGATGATAAAATGAATGACAAGAGATGATAAAATGATTGAGGAGATGATAAAATGATTGACAAGAGATGATAAAATGATTGACAAGAGATGATAAAATGATTGATAAGAGATGATAAAATGATTGACAAGAGATGATAAAATGATTGACAAGAGATGATGTTTGTCATGATTAGAGCGTACCTGCAATGAACTTAACAAATCAGGTACTGCACACGTCAGAATCTAACAACTCTCTACAATCTATTCTATTCCAACAATGACAGCCTTTTCAAGAGCCTCATCGACAAGTCATTCCGGCGCAAGTACCCCTGCTTCTACAAAGTGGAATTCACGAAAGTCTCAGTTCAAACACGATTGACATTCCCTGTTGAACATGTCAAAGGCACCAGCTCCAACCAAAGCAGACGGTGTCTAGATGGATTTGAATCGATTGATTATCTCTTGATGTATCATCTAGTACCAGTCTATACATCCAGTGCTAGTGAATGAGTGAATTAGTAAGCCAGTCAACATGATACAGAGAAAGACATATTCACTCTACTCTACACACTTGGATCCTCTATGAATAGTACACTAGCATGCGGTATTTCTAGCCATGTGAAGGTCAAGTGTCAAACATACTACTATTCATGGAGTCTCTAACTATTATGTGACAAGCATATCTTCTAAAAATTTCAGAGAAAATTAAATAATGTAACAATTACTACACAGCTAATCTACTATAGTACTGCTACTCTACTACTAAATATCTGAATGGCTAGAACTGTAGGACAGTATATCACCCAATAGTGTTGAGAGAAAACTTCCATGATCACGTGAGAAGTAGTCTTAATATATGTATGTCTGATGACAGCTCCTTTTATATTAGAGTGGACCTTCACTCCCATTACTACCCTTTTTCGGGTAGGTGAGGTGCATAAAGCGCCCCATTCTCACGCTTTGCTTTTCAACACTCCCTTTGAAGGTTCATCTCCCATACTCTCGCAAGATGGTAAAAGGAATCGGTTTCATCAATATATTCGCGACATTAACTTTGGTGTTAACATATTCAACACTGACATCATCTGTAGCAGCCTGTTGTCTCACAAATTTAGCCTTGACTGCAATATGCTTAGAACCTTCAAAATTCTTTTGTCCTTTGACTGTTATGATTGCAGACATAATAGTTGAGCTTTGTGTTCAGAGTCGATTTCACTTAATACATTTCTTAAGAGTTAAGCAATCTTAGATTGTAACTTGGATTTCCACAGAACTGAGAGTCTCCATACATAATAATGTATCATGTGATTGAACGGCTCTGATCATTCAGTTCAGATGCAAAACTAGCATCGGAATATGCTTGCTTTAATCTCGCAGTTTGACTTGGACTGATAGATTAGTCCCAATGATGAAGTTGACTTGAGGTAACGTAGTACCTTCTTCGCCACTCTCAAATAGTTTTCTCTGGGGTTTGTAAGGTGTCTTGAAAGTTTCAGAACAATATAGTTTATATCGAAACAAACTGTGTTAGCAGCGTATAATAGCTTCCCAACAATTGATCTGAATTCTGTTTCGTCACAAGACTTATCATCATCGTCTGTCGAAACGCTTTAAAAACCTTTTGGGTCTGCTGGTATAGCAAGACCCAAAGCATCAGACATTGCATAATTCATCAAGAGATTATTAATATAATCTTGTAAAGACCATGTTCCACTTTAATAGAAATTTATTCTTTCATTTTGAAACTCCTCAAAATCACCTTAACTTCACAGCGCTTAGATTGTCTAGTAGATCAACCACATAGAGCGCTATGAGTACTATCGAAGACTCGATTCTTTTGTAGTAGATGCATGTTTCATTTATAGCTCTTTGAAGTCCCAATTTGCCGGTAGTTTCATTAATCACTTGATTCCAAATAAGGGGAGCTTGTTTTTAAGCCATATAGGGATTTGTTGAGTTTCAAGACGATTTTTTTGGAGTCCTAGGAATCGGTTTCATGTAGATCTTCACATAGTTTCCTGTTAAGGAAGGCTGTTTTCACATCCATCTGCTTTATGAACATCTTGTGATGTGTGGCAGTCGCAAGGAGTACTCGCAAGCTCGTACATGAAATAACAGGAGCAAATGTCTCGTTATAATCAATACCTTCGACTTGAGTATACCCTTTTGCAACTAATCGTGCTTTAAACTTCCCACCATCTTTCATAGTGAAAACCCAACAGCACCCTATAGGCTTTGTATCAGGAGGGCAGGTGGCTTCGAAAAAAAGGTCAGATTTTCATCGTGGGCCTTCACCTCAGCGTCACAAGCTTCTCTCCAATATGGCCAGTTATCTGACCTTTGCGCTTCAGCAAAAGAATTTGGAATTGGATGTAAGTTATCGGTACATGCTCCCACCAATGACACCCTCTCTGGGATGTCTTGGGGTGGAGCTTCCCTAGGTAACTTATTCAAGGAGATCTGTAATATTCTCCATTTCTCCTAAAAACTGGGGTGAGTTCCTCCATCGTTTGATAAAAGGCTTAGCCAGATGACTATTCCATTTGCGTGAATGGAGTCAAGAGGATACTCAGTTATTCTCCCTCGAGAGGTGAGAATAGCAGCAGACGAGTTATTGACTGCATAGGAAGAGCTGTCAGGGATACTTCCTCGATTTTTCGAAGGTAAACTCGTATGGCCGTACAAGTACCTGGGAGACCCACTACTGTTTATGCAATCAACACCTGAGACCATCAGTATATCGTTGAATTGCTGCTGTGTGGAGTCGGAAAGCAGCAGGAGAAGCTTCCGACGTTTATTGGTCTTAGAAGTGCCGAGGGGACCTGCATCCCCCAAGGCATCCAGCAAAACAATAGTCGAATCAAGTCCAGGCATCAATGCCTGTGGCAGTGCAGCATGAAACCTCTTAGTGACTTTAGGAGACGGGATGGGATCAGCAAGCTGGTTAGGGCTTGTATGCCGAGTTCCCAGGTCTGTCGACTCCCTCGGTCTTTCCACTCTGCACCCAGTCGCAGTAGAAAATAAAGCTTCGAACGCATTAGAAAGCTTCTTCAAACGCTTGTGATCCAAACGCTTCATTGCAGGAGAGTGCTTAAAGCCTCCGGGAATATTCAGGAATCCTGAATCCCGTAATATCTAAAGATTAGACTCAGATATGTCATATAAGTTAAAATATGCGTCCTGATCAAAATAAAAAAAAAAAAATGAGCTTGAAAAGATTCAAACACATGTGGATGATCATAAGTGAAAGACTTTTGACCGGTACGATGCTCGCTAGGTTCAAGGTAAGCACAAATCACCAGGCGAGCACCAAGCTTGTTAGTTAGTAGTTCCAGTGGAATCATCACAATGGCTTTACAGCCGAAAGGATGCCACAGAGAAGGAGAAACACCAGTCGTGTTATTCCGTAGTTGAGTGGGTGTTTGAAAGTTCAAAATCCCCTTTGGTGTTTGATTTTAAAAGCAAGACGGCCATCCGAACCGCATCAGGCCAAAAAATTAGTAGTACAGAACCCAGAATTAGCAAAGTTCAGGTTTTATCCTGAATTGCTTTATTCTGCAGTACCATTTTGATAGGACGAGTATGTATTCGAGAATTTGTGCAGAATATCTTCGGCAGTAAAGAAAGCTGACAATCCGTCATGAAGAAATTCTTGTCCGTTATCAGAACGGACATTACGAGGATATGAATGAACACCAAGCAATGTGTAGGTAGAATTCACAAAGCATTGGATTGCCTCGACAGCAGAAGATTTGTAGATAAGGGTTATTGCTGCAACATATCGCGAGTAGCAATCAATCTCTTTAGGGTAGTGTGAAGTCATTTTGGAGAGCGCACACACTTCACATATGTGAGAAGAGATGTGCGTGACGTTAGGGGGTATGTTCCAAATATTTTTGGGGGCTTTAAACGCTGTCATTACCTCGCTTCGGCAGAGGGGTTTACCTGAGAGGTTGATTCCTCTCGTTGTGTAGTAGCAATAGAAGCAGACACATGTGCGACGTTAGAACCCTTATGATGTAACCAAAGATGATTATCCTTAAAGAAGGATGGAATGATAACAGAAGGCGCGTTTGAAGAACCAGTGGAAACATACGTAACAAAAGGCTCCCTAGTTCTAGCATCGTTAGGCCGGTATTGAATTGATAGTTCAGGAGAGCATATCCAGCTAAGACATGGAAGGCAGCCTTAGGGACGTAATAAACCTTTGATAGATGTATGGTAACACTTGTCGTAAGACAGAGTGCAAGGTTTCCGTAGCCATAACACTCCATAGATCCATTATTAGCAGTTCCAAAAGTAGTAGTTGTGTCAGGTATAAAACCAGATAAAAGAGACTTGTCATTCACAATATGGGAAGAACTTCCAGTGTCCAAAAGAAACTTATAACAAGAATGAAGGTCAGTGTTCAATTCAATAAGGGTAGAAGTAGACAAGATCTGGAAATTTGCAATGGTATTAACCGAGGGAGTTGTAGCACTCAGAGTAGTTTCTTTAGAAGTAGATTTTGGGTCTGGTTATTCAGGAAAGATTTGTCATTGTAGTTCAGTTTACCAGACTCTTCCTTTGTGTGGTTACGAGACTCTTCTGTGGTTACCAGACTCTTCCTTTGTGTGGTTACCAGACTCTTCCTTTGTTGTGGTTCAGTTGATTCAACTGACCCTTCCGTTTATTAGAAAAGAACTTGTTTGTATTGTCTATCATCTGGTTTTGAAGCATCAGAAAAACTAGAGTTAGTTGAAGTAGATTTACCACTGTTTTCCGGTCAATGGAGTCAATGGAGCAAATGGCGTTCCGGTGACTAGGGCCAGTAAGGAGCTTCTAACACCATCGATAATATGGCCATCACCATAGTTAAGTTTCTCGAAGTGGCGTGTAAAGATGACCTCATGATATGGGGAAATAATGTGCGAAGTTGTAACAGCTTGAACGAGACTGCATATTTGCGATGGTGTATAGTGTTGCGCAGTAATAAATATGTCTGCATATTGCGGAAGCGGAAGCTTCTCCGTTTTAACTAGTCTCCTTAAATAAGGAGAAGTAATTAACTCTAAGATTGGCATATGTTGTCTTATATTTGCAGACTAAGAAAGATCTTCGTCAGTTTTCCATTTATTGAGGGTTGTTCGTTTACCCTTTTCTCAAGGGTGGTGGAGCGCCCATATAATAGTCCTTTGGTCAAGTTCCCGCATGCAATGCACCATACCCATCTGCCTCGGACTACATCCGACCTTGAACATCAGACCACTTCTGATGAGTAAAGTAACAAGCATTGAATCTTAACCTTAACTGTAGGTCATCACACGTTACCATGCAGTGACTGAAACTGCGTCCTGCATCTTGGTCACACAAGCATGCTACAGTTCAACATATAGTTATTCGCAACACCAAATTTCACACCAGAGCCAAAACTCTTAGGACTTTCGAGTTGTTTCCAATTGACAGATCAATTGTTTGGATCAATTGAACCAGTGAGACACTCACGAATGCCAGCAGGAGTTCTCTGGCAGTACTCTCGATGAATGGGAGAGAGACCAGAAAAATATTCCACCATCAAGTACTAGAGTTCTGGCGTTCTGGTACCATGAGTCTCGCTTAGTGGAACAAGAAGAATCGACTTCTAAAAGACTCATAACCTGTTGAGCAGGATTTTCGAAATGAAGATTTAGGAGAAGCCCAGAAATATCTAGGCATGAATATTAAAGTAGCCATAGACATTGACATTAAAGTGTTCCTAGTCATAATTCTAGTAGCCTACTAGCGTATAATAAATAGTATACTAAGACATAGTAACCCATAGTAACCCATACTAATACTAACCCATAGTAACCCATACTAACCCATACTAACCCATACTAATACTAACCCATAGTAACCCATACTAACCCATACTAATACTAACCCATACTAATACTAACCCATACTAACCCATACTAATACTAACCCATACTAACCCATACTAATACTAACCCATACTAATACTAACCCATACTAACCCATACTAATACTAACCCATACTAATTGATACTCACTCACTAATATAAATTATCTAATTATATCATCTAAATCATATGCACAACCGTGATCAGGTTTCCTCCCTGTCGATGATGGAAGTGACGTACACGGAGTCTTTGAGGTAGGTGAAAAACTTCGAGGATCCTGGCAGAGTGGGTTCCAACCGTGGATGTGAAGCCAAGTGATGACCCACAGAAAACTGGCCCGAATTTAAGATGCCGGTACTGGCCCCAAGTCTGCAAAGGCACGAAAAGGGGATGCAACAAACTGCAGTTCCGGGGGATGGGGTAAACCAAGGGCAAGGGCTGCCGTTTCCAAGGTTCCAGTGGTGATGGCATGGAATGGATGAGGTGGCGAGAGGCAGGCACGATGGATTTCCCATAATAGACAATGGAGCCTAAAAGACCGGTAGTAATGAAACCACGACGCAAGGGTACGACCTCCATGTTAGATTTTTTGATGCGTTGGTACTTTTGTAACTCTGTTTATTCGTTGATGGAATCCCAATTACTGGGAATCCGGGGGGGTTATATAGACTTTTGGGGCTTATGTGTAAACCATCTTGCCACGTCCTAAATCCGGTGGTAGTAGGGAATGGTTGGATTGCCGTTACCTTCTTGGTTTGTCAGGGCCTATGGCAATTCCACGTCTGATCGCACATCGTAGGTGATTTTACTCCCATTGGTAGTGCGATACCCATATTATCTAATCTATCTAAATTTCTAAATTATGTAAATTTCTAAATTATGTAAATTTCTAAAATTCTAAATTTCTAAATTATCTAAATTTCTAAATTTCTAAATTTCTAAATTATCTAAATTTCTAAATTTCTAAATTTCTAAATCTCTAAATTTCTAAATTACAGTGTTTTTCAAAATGTTTCAAACCAATGCGACAAAATGATTCAAACTTTAAAGAGGAATCTTCCAGTTCCGCGTCAAACATCAGTACCTCAGGTTCACCATAGATCAACCATGGTGTACAGTCCAGAGATGGTGGAATGGTTGAGCGAACTAGTCTCATAGCTTCATCAAGATAACTGTATTAGTCTGAGTGAAAGAAGATTCATTAGCACCTTCAACGGTCAGTTGAGTAGTACACTCAGTGAGTCTTTTGGCTTGAGGTATCTTGGTATATGTATTTGTCTGATTGGTCTTATAAACATGAGCGAAGGCTCCTCCTTTTATATTGGAGTGGACATTCACTCTCCTTACTACCGTTTTCGGGTAGGTGTGCATATTATCCATTGTGACATCTCAATTAGGAGATCAAAGGGCCAACTCATAACAAGTTGGTTTAGCGCGGAACATAAACACCCTCTCACGCTTTGATTCTCAACACAAACTAGCGCGACAAATGTTTCCAACCACACTAGCAAAATGTTTCAAACCAATAATTCAAAATGTTTCAAACCCCTTCTCACAGTCTTTCAAACCAAGAGTTCTAGGTTAGAACAGAAAGAAGAGTTGACGCCTGCAATTCGGCAATCTACAGAACAAGTAAGTCCTCAAAGTTATCAAGGGTGCAGGCATGCTTGCTTAGAGCGTCAATCTTTCTAATTGTTAAGAAAATATGCTACTCTACGACAAAACAAAACAAAAAAAAGAAAAGAGAAAAAGGGGCAGTTGGATTATTTCGATTTTTCGTACTATCTTACGAAAATAGTTTGAAGAATTTTGATGACACCATTTGGTTTAAAAAACTGTGCAAAGGGGTACGAACATTTTGTCGCGCTAGTTTGAATAGTTTTGGAAAACACTGTATCTAAATTAACTAAATTTCTAAATTATCTAAAGTAACAATTTACTAAATTTCTAAATTATCTAAAGTAACAATTAACTAAATTTCTAAATTTCTAAATTTCTAAATTACATTAATTAATTCCACATATTAATTGTTCTTTTTAAGGTTAGTAATTTGTTACTCTTGTATATTCGTTGATGGTAATGCAGCGATATGAGAAATGGGGAATTCGGGGCAGTAGAGGAGGAGGGGGTGTTTTAGCTTATTTTTTTTTTTTCTTTTTTGATATTGGAAAGGGTGCGGGTTTGCTGCGGTCCATCTCTTATGGCACAGCCTAGGTGACCAGGTGACCAGGTGACCAGTCACATTGCTAGAAATACCACATGGTAGTGTAGTAGCCATATAAACTTAATGTACTTTTGAATTCTAAGTTCAACCGCTAATAAAATAATTATATTAAGGAAAATGTGATTTTTTAAGGGTATTCATATTCTCGCACAGTTTTTACAGGAGAAGGGGAAATAAGTATGTCATGGGAATTTTTTTTTATTTTACTTTTTGGACATTTGATAAATTATTAAAACCCGTACATCCCGTTACTTTAGTTTTATATACTTTTAAATGTTCTGGAACCTTTGACAAATAGCTAAATCCTGTATTCACCAGCGAGCCATGATCTACTACACTCATGGATATTTTCAATTTGTTTTTGCTTCGTTATGCCCGCCAGTACTGTGCTAAACTATGTAGTGTATCAATCACTACAGGCAAAAAAGCATTCACACTGTCTATGATGAGGTTCTGGAAATGCAAAATGGCTTCTTCTTCCGTCATGTCCAAAGCAAATTTCTCCTCTACCTTTTCCACCGCTCTCTTGGGATCGATCTGGATATCGGGAATATTGGCGTTCAACATGAGCTGAAAGAGGTTGAGGATCAAGTTGCTGTTGCGCCGTAATGTGGTGTAGGTGATGAAACAGTAGTTCTTGAAGATGTTGAAGTTTTCATGGTTCATACCACCCATACCGTCAATCACTTGGATGGGCAACTTCATCAACGGAGGGAAAGGTTTGGGGTCTCTACCCAAAATGTACCCGAAATCGGCATGCCAGAACTTTCCGTTTGGTGAGAGAAGCAAGTTATCCAAGTGCCGATCTCCCACCCCCAAGATGTATGTAATCACACAGTATCCTGCACACAGCTTCACATAATTGTCCATGACGATGGAAGAAACTTGTAAGTCTGACACAATAGTATGTTGTTGTTGTTGTTGCTGTTGCTGCTGCTGTTGCTGCTGCTGCTGAGAATTATTTGAATGCCCCTTTCCTAATATAGAATCCTCTTCCGGCTCCTCACTCTGGAGCTTCCGGCTATTGTGCTGGAGATACTTGAGAATACCATTTTCTCTGGTCCCATTTATCTCCAAGTTCTTGGAGAGCACCGAATCAACCGTTTCGTTTGGAACAAACTGAATGAATCCTGCAATAGGACTCGTGGCCAAAATCTTATAAGGTGTCAACTTCAAGTTCAAATTGTCGTTCTTTAAAAGCTGGTCCATGAGGTTGATGATCTGGATCACCAATTGATCCTGGCGCAAGTCGTCGCCGATTTTGAACATGAGCAGGTATTTGCCGTACTTTTGCCGTCCACCAAATATGGAAGCTGATGACTTTCTTCCCAAGTTGGTCACTGTCTTGAACGTGATTTTGAGAGGAGCAAGAGAGCTCTTGAACACTGAGCATTCGCCAGGATAACAACCACAGATCATGAAGTCCGGGTCTAAAGGAAGCGGAAATGGCTCGGCAAATTTGAGAAACCCATTGGATGCGTCGCTCAAGTACTCTTGCAAGAAGTGCACTTTCTTCCCAGTAGCATCGTTTTTCCTGAACGATGCCCTCAAGAGCTCCACAAGCCCCGTAAGCTTCTTGACAAACGAAATCTGCTGCTTCAAGTGCGTGTACTGAGGCAGGTTTGTCTGAGCACAGTGTTTCTTGAGCATGTCAATGTATGTGTTCATGACAATGTTATAAATGGAAGGAGGATACAGGGGATCTGAACGCATGAGCTGGTCTTCGTTTTCCACCTTGACATACCAATAAAAGAAGTTCCCCAAACAGGCACTTTTGACGGACTTTTCAATAAGGAACTTGGCTAATGGGGCATCCACAAGCACGTCACTGCTGACGGATTGCTTCAAGTTGTGGCCCACAGGTGCCTTCAAATTCTCATACTTGAGTGCCTGTACCAATTGGAGAAGATAAAGAAGAAGCTCATCAGAACTGGCCAATGTGAGACGTTGCACTGCAAAGCGACGGAGTCGACCACAATAGTCAAAGATCTTGTTGATTTTGGCATCGTTCCCCGGACAAACGTCCTTGGCATTGACGGCCATGGTATGTTGGCGGAGCCCAGACAGGAGGGTGTATGGGTTGAAGTTATTGGAGAGAAGCTCCAAGGCATCACCAATATCGATGCGGTCCACAGACCAATAGGGGAGAATCTCGGCAAACACGTGGTCCAACTCGGGCTCGTTTTCCCAGTTGAAGCACTTGAGGAACTTGGTCAAGAACTGCTTGGTGGTTTGCAGTGGCGCAGCTTTCTGCAGATCGTCAGCCAGGTTCTTGGAGAAGTAAAAACGATACTTCCAGAGGTTTTTCTTCTCATAGTCACTGAGTACTGCACTAGAGGGACGGTTCAAAATACGCCAAAGTTCGTCGCGCATATGAGGCGACGGTTTAATTTCCTTATCAAGATTGCTGTTGATGTTGATATTGGACGAGAGTTTCTGAAACTTGAGTTCGATAGGATCGAGTACTTCTCCGGACCCATTGTCTGAGGAAGAGTTGTAAGCAGCGATTTCAGCGGCAACAAAGTCAGGATCGTATATTTTTGGTGTACTTCCATCCCCACTTCCATAATTTATTTCGATCTGACTCAAAACTCTTGTTTCAGGCCTCTCTTCTGCCTCTGTATTGGTATTAGGAGCCAACTTAGGAAGCCTGTAAGTAACATCCAGATACACGATAGGCAAAGAAAAGTTGGGGAGCTCAATATGAAGAAAGCTAGCGGATTTATCTTTTGGGGGATTAATGACTGCAAACGCCTGCGTATCGAGCCATGGGACTTTGTGGAAGTGACCATTTTCGTACTGGACAATACGATGTTCCAAAGTAGCTTCCAAATTTGGACAAGAGCCTCCTCCTCCTTGTATTTTCCCTTCCCCTCCTCCTTGTCTTTCACCTGCACCCCCTCCTTGTCTTTCCCCTGCCCCCTCTATTCTAACCTTACAGAGCCCCTTTCGTAGAGTACAATCAATATCATTAAACACAGAAAGTGTACCAGAACCAAAAAGTACAGGCCGTGCTTCTACTATCTCGTAGATGGCCAAATAAAAGTAACTGTGGTAGTCGAGCTGGTTATAATTCACCGGAAGCCGGACATATACATCCCATACGCGTTTATTGGCGGTAAATTCCCGATACGGCGTCTGTACCTCTTGACATATGGGATTGTGATTGCCGTCGTAGACCTGTACACGAACAAAGAGGCTGGAGTTGGCGGATACCTTGCTAAGGGTCTTGAAGGTGGAGGCGGAGGCGAATTTCTGCAGGGCGGACGCAAGGACGGGAGGAGAAGGGGTGGTGAAGGAACGGATCTTGAGGTACACGGGGATATTGAGCGTTCGGACCAAACCGAAGTTGGCGGCGGTCTGGCTTTTGTTCATAGTGTAGACAGATAAGGTGAGTAAGATAAATGCTACACGACCAATACACCAGCAAGAACATCCGTACACCACATAACATCCATTTTACTTCTTACATCCAGTCAGTTACACCACCACACCCTCGACTTCTTACATCCCATGATGCTATATATACATGATCCTAAACAGTCGTATATTCATGTAGTTTGGGTGCGCGAGAGCCATCTCCAGGCCATCGAGGCCGATTTAGAGCTGCCTGTCAATTGCACTTGTACCGATCACGTCGAACTTGTTGACCTGATTATAATGGATGGTATGATTAAAGTGATCTTCATTGGTTGATCTGTGGAACTGGGTGATCTGTAGAACTGGGTGATCTGTGGAACTGGGTGATCTGTGGAACTGGGTGATCTGTGGAACTGGGTGATCTCCTTCAACTAGGTGATCTGCTCGTATCAGCTCTTAATTGTTGATATGACCGAAATGGTTCTTGTAAAAACTGATCTGTTCCAACTGATGTACTGATCTTCTTCAACTAATCTGTTCTTTTCTCTGTATCAGCTCGTAAACATCATTGTATGGGTCTACCTTTCATCAGTTCGCACATTTTGTCCAAACCACATGTACTTCAGATCACCCGACTCGTCATCCGACGAATCGGATCCAGAACTCGAATTGAGCTGGTAGAATATCGACTTCTTCTTCTTGTCCTTATCAAGAACTGAAGGCACAAATTTGATGGAGCTCGACCGCAGTTGCCTCGTATCGGAGGCCTTGCTTGCAGGCACCGACGGGCTGGGCGTGGATTCCATCAGGTGATCGTCGTTGAAGTGCATGAAGCCCTTGTCGCTTGGCGGGCTTCCGTTTTCGGAGATGACGCCAAACTTGGGCGTGGATGTGTGGGGCCGTCTTCTTTGGAGCGACCGCACTCGACTGAGTCGCAGAATCACATCGTTCATATTGGCCGATGACTCAGCGTTGTCTTCCAGCTGGTCACGAGGCGACATCGAACCATTGGGCGAAAGTCCCGACAAGATTGGGATGCGGCCCAGGTCCACACTCTTCTCATCATCGTTGCGCATGTTCATCAAATTGACATGACTGTTGACTTTGGAGTTGAGATGCTGGATGGGGATGCTGGATGTGGACGAATAGCGCAATTTCAATGGGTGGTAGATCTCCTCGTTGGACGCCAATTTCGACAAGTCGATTGTGGAGTTGAAGCCACTAGGCTCGGATGTAGGCGAGACGTCGGGCGAGATGGGGTGTTGCGGCGCATGAACTATGGAGAATGTTCGTTTGAAGGCTTCGTCATTCATGACCTTGAGTCGAAACTCGGACGCTATTTTATGCTTGTTAGAGTCCAGAGGGGACCAGTTCTTGGCCGATGGGCACAAGGGCATTGGGGGTGGCCGAGAAGTGTTGTCGCTAAAAGGCTTGTTATCGATTCTGAACGATGGTCTTTCTTTCAACTCATCAGTTTGCAGCCTCAAGAGACCGCCAAAGCCCATGGCTGGGTACTCCTGGTGTTTCTCCAAGTCGCCCTTTTTTACAAAGTTGGTCTTATAATAGACAATGTCGGACTCGAGGTTCAAAGTGGAATCTATGGAGGGGTCCTTTGTGAGGATATCCAAACAGTCCTTTTTGAGCACCCAATTGTCATTAGTTTTGATGGCAAAGTTGAGACCCAACTCCGGGATCTCTTCAAAGATTGGGTGGCTGATGAAATACAGGAGGAAGCTGGAGATGACGTAACCGTGTGAAACTACAATGACCATGGTGTCGTTCTTTGCGTTTTGATAGGTGGCCAAAAGCTTCTGGAAGTACACTTTGCAGTGCTCCTGGAACTGTTTGTGGGAGATATCGGGCTCGTTCCAAGGCCCAAGCTTGGTAGTGGGACGGAAGTTCAGCACAAACTTGCGGTTCTTCATCAACTGGATGTTGGGCGTATACATCTGGTATGCCTCGTTAGAGTCGTAGAAGGGAGGCTTGTGCTCCATTTTGTCATGGCACCATTCGGACAAGGCAAAGTCTCCTAGTAGCAGGAACTTGGGCTTAAGATCGGGGATTTTGGCAGCCATCTGCTCCTGCAAATGAGTGATGATCAAATCGGCGGTTTCACAGCACCGCAAATATGGGGAAAAATGGATGAAGATATTTTTTTTCAGGAGATTGTTGGTTTGGGCAAGTTCAAGGATTTGTGAGCAAGTCTGTGCGACTAGGCCATCTGCAGCTGCTATGAGTGACAGGTCGTAGACTTTGTAAGGAGAATGTAGAGGGGGTTCATTTGATTTCAGGTGATCAGCTCTGGGACCATGACGCAAGAAGAAGAGTTCGGCCATGATTGAGATGCAAAGTGGAGGCCGTCTTAGACACAGGTCAGTCTTAGGGAGAAAATTGAGTATGAAGGCGAATTAACGTATTGGAGGAGTGAATGAATTTTTGGATTTTGTTGATGCTATTGATATTGATGGAAGATCACTTTTGACGCCTCTTTTGTTAGTTGATCTCAGGTGCTGACACTCAACAATGCCGTTGGCAATGGGGGATGTGCAGGAACAGAAGGGGTGCAGGAACAGAAGTCTGGATATAGGAAAAGATGCCTGGATACAGGAAAGGCTGAAGAGCACAGCGGTAAAACGGGGCTAAAAGACCTAGGAGTAATGGCTTGGAATGGCGCGGCTAAAAAAAAGGTGTTGGTGGACAAGAACAAGAGTGCGTGGAGCAGAACCGGTGTAAAAGCGAGGGTAGATTCGGAGGCAGAACCGGGGCAAAAACGAGGGCAAGGGTCCGGGGGCACAATCGGGGGCACAATCGGGGGCAGATTCGGGGGCAGATTCGGGGGAGAATGAAAACAACACTAGTTTTACTGTGGAAGCCAATTCCGGGGACTACGTTTTGTGTGTCGGACATTTTTATGGTCTGGGGCGCTTGGCATTGTGGCTAAGTTCATATGACCATTAACACCAGCCCCGGATGACGTAGTGGCCTGCATATACCACGCCCTCGGATATATTAATGGCCTTCGCTGGGCAAACTGCAGGGCATCCAGTCTCCAGGGCCAGCTATGTGTTTAGAAAAATTGCACGTGAATCTATAAATTTAGGATTCACGGAAATAATATCTCCGCCTGCACATAATGCAGAGACTGCATACACACACTTGCCTATACATACCTACCCTACATACCCTTAGAAGTCAGAGCGTATGCAGAAACATACGATTTGGGCAAAACGTCACGTGCTCAAACATGGCACGAGTCAGAAGATGCCAACATCCATAACAAGTGGTTATATGCAGGTCCATAATATTTATCTCCACTATCTTCACCGCAATACGTCTGTAGGGAAAATCTTAATTAACTACTTAAACAAGCTTAGAAACCCTCGCTCACAATGAATTATGTTAAATCTTAATATAATTCCTTTCCTTTTTGACTCTTTCACTATTACGTAGTGTTTTTCCTGCACTTTACGTCTCAGCACTTAAGGAACCATGATGTTACGCGTTTGCCAACTTTACTACCCATGGGAAAACCACTTAGCCCCCAGCAAATCAACCACTTGGCATCACAGGCTCTAGCAGGTATGTGTGTGCATGCAGGAATCGCCAAATTTCACTAACCATAGCACGTGAACTTTCCTACAGTCCATATTCGAAGTTTCGGTATGTATAAGAGCCCCCCTCTATTCTTCATTCTAACTCTAGTGTTGGCTGTGCACTCCTCTTGGAAAATAACGAAATAGTCGTTGGTGCAAATGTGGAAAATGCCTCATATGGTGCTTCTATTTGTGCAGAAAGGACGGCAATCACTCGTGCAGTGATGCAGGGTCAGCGTAAGTTCGAGGCGGTGGCGGTGGCTGGCGACCAAAAAGACCCAATCAGTCCGTGTGGAATCTGCCGGCAATTTATGCGCGAGTTTGGCACGGATATAGTGGTGATTATGGTTTCTGAAACGGGCCATACGGTACAGCGCTCTTTGCACGAATTGTTGCCCATGAGTTTCGGCCCTGAGAATCTTGCGTGATGGTTTTGCGAGGTATATACAAGGTGAAACCCTCTGTGTTAGGAAAGGGTGAATACATGAGATTACTGACTGACTGAATTATTGGTACATGTGAGTTATTACTGGAGACTGACTGAGTTATCAGTGAGTTATTACTGGAGACTGACTGAGTTGTTACAGGGACTGACCACACTGTTCTACAGATACCTAAGGCTTTCTTATTTATGCTTCAATCATGTATCAAAAGATTAAGGCCTAGATGCAAGATTGAAGTTGATAGGACAGGTAGCTCATGACCAATAATGTCGTTCAGACCTTTTATAAAGTCCATGATGGTATCAGTATATAATTAGATGGTGTACTACAGCAGGATTGGATCAAACCAACTCGATTTGTCAAGCTTGCAATGGCCAATCGTAATCAGGCTTGAGTAGTACATCCGAGAACATTTAATTAAGTCGCCAATGCCTTAAAAACTGATTAACCGTCTCAAGAAACCAGTGTCAGAGTTTTTCTCCGACTAGCTATGGAAGAGGCCATGCTGGACTCTCGTATAACATATTATGATGAGTGGTATGAGGAAGACCTGCCTAATATAAAGAGACTTAAACAGAGGTTTCCCGAAAGATGGAGGGCTTATTTAGAGTATTCCAGGTTTTATTAGGGGTGGCAAAGTATCATCCATAGTGAACTAACGGAGAGTGAAAAATCCAGGCCTTATTAAATTCCCTGACCATTGAAGGAGGATCATGCCAGTTTATTTACCCCTAATCTGGGATTACCCCCACAGATAAGCGGTATTCAAACAAACATGTTTAAAACAGGAGCCAAATCCAAGTTAAGTGCTCCAGAATTTGTCAAAACAAGATGATAATGATAAGTTGCCAGCTCTCAGCTTATTAACTTGTTTCTTAACTTGTTGCCCTTGATGTGCTACGCCATGGGAGTCACTCTATCCAGAATATTGATCAAGGGTAAAGCACATTGTTTGAGTGTACTCTGAAGTCATAGGAGGACTTCAAGATGCCTCCATTGATTATGCACTTGGTACCCAGATGATTCCAAAACCTTGTTTCTATTTCAACACCGGAAACCTACAGAGTAGGCACTGACGTTTAACAGATTAAGCTATGTGGTTTATCTAACAACGCTTCTAGATTCTAGATTCTCTAGATTTTGGAAGAATGGTTGTTTTCGCTCCCATAGCTTTGCTGGTCGTCTTTGACTCTTGAGAAAATGACCGAAGAGTTTTGGAAAGGGAGCACAGTTTGGAACGAGAAGCAGTTCATATCCACCAAGAGGAATTATTCAAGGAGGAATTCAAAGACCCAACAAAAGAAGCAATTGATGGAAAAATGCTAAAAACACTGGAGCCAGAGTGAATTCAATCTTATATGCCAACATCGCAGATGGAAGTTTTATCAAAGCAGGGAAACAAAGATACCTAGTGGATCCAGGATTTTAGTGCTAGCGATTCTGCCACGGCAACCGAGTACACCAAATGCCTCCCAATGAATTTAACTGGCAAAGCAAATTTTCAAGATCCGCACAGAATAAAATGATATAATATCACATTCGTAGTTTCACTCGCACAATTCGCATGATTGTATCACTAAGTATCACCATAATTTCCACAATTATCACTACCACTACTATCACTATGAGTAGTAGTACTAGTAGTAGTTCTTGTAGTTCTTCTTGTATTTCTTCAGATTAGTGGAAGTGGTAGTAGTAATATCTCTATGACTATCAGTACTATGAGAAGTAGTAGTAGTACTAGTAGTAATCACTAATATGGTAGATATGATAGATATGGAAATATGGAAATATGAAAAATGGAAATATGAAATATGGAAATATGAAAAATGGAAATATGAAATATGGAAATATGGTATGATCCTTCCCCAGTTCACCTACGGAAACCTTGTTATGACTTTTACTTCCTCTAAATCACCAAGTTTGAATATCTTCACACCCAAAAAAACTGTCTCTAAATAAGGTCCTCCAGTATGCCATATTCCATATTTACCATACTGCTAACTACCATATTTACCCATAGTGGGTCTTAGGTATAGTAGTCTTAGTCTGTCTTAGTAGTGAGTAGTCTTAGGCAAGGCAGACGTCAACCAAGTTAATCATTTACCCTTACTAGGAATTTCTCGTTCAAAGCAATAATTTCGGTAGTAGTAGAGTAGATTGGTATTCCATGCTTTATCAATGGTGAAAAGTTTTCTTAGTAATTGTAGCTGGACATGTTGGTATACCAATGAATTTGGTAGGGGCGGCAGGCCTCTTTAAATATTGAGGCCTCACCCTCACCCTCACCCTGTGCAGGACTGTGCGGGGATCTCAAGATTGACTACTTCATTAGGAAATACATTCCCTTTTTGTGTGCATAAATTGCTCTCTGCAGGTGATGATGTTTCATATAAATAGGGCTCGTTCTGAACCGATAGGCATATCATATGCCAATTGAATACGCCTCTCTAATCTATATATTCAGCTGTATTCCCACTTCTAAGAAATCACAAAAATACAAACGTCCATAATATGTTAATGCGGACTTTTTGTTGAGGGAATGGTGGACTAGCACATAGCCGTTCAAATACATTTTGCGCGCACGTGACGGGGACAGTATCTTCTCCTCCACTCATCTCATCTTTCTCCAATGACTACCATCTGTTCTTCTTCACAGTGCGGGCTCCGAACCGAGTCCAAGCTCAAATGTCCTGTATGTCTTAAAAACAACATGACTAGTGTCTTTTGTAACCAATCATGTTTCCGTTCAGGTTGGGCAAACCATAAGGCTATTCATCCTGCTCCCGACAATAAGGTCTTTGACCCTTTTCCCAAGTTCAAATATGCAGGTAACTTAAGGGCTGCTTACCCCTTAACTCCAATGAGGACACTTCCTGCGCATATTAAGCGCCCTGACTATGCTCGGAATGGTAAACCCATTAGTGAGTTTAAGAATGACCGTAAGGGCAAAATCACTATTTTGTCCCAGGAAGAAATTGACAAGATGAGAAAAGTGGGACATGTGGGCCGCCAGATTTTGGACTTGGTGGCCTTTAATGTGGCTCCGGGTATTACCACTGATAGGCTTGATGAAATTTTACATGAAGAGTGTATCAAGCATGAAGTTTACCCTTCGCCGCTTAACTACTTCAATTTTCCCAAATCCGTGTGTACTTCAGTAAATGAGGTGATTTGTCACGGAATCCCGGACCAGTACGTCCTCCAGGATGGTGACATTGTTAACTTGGACGTGTCCATCTATATGGATGGCTACCATGCGGACTTGAATGAAACCTATTATGTGGGGGAAAAGGCCAAGGCTGATGCCGATACCGTGCGGTTGGTAGAGACCACACGTGAGTGCTTGGATTTGGCTATTGCCATGGTCAAGCCAGGCTTGGTGTTCCGGACCTTGGGCCAGGTTATAGAGGACCATGCTACCAAGAATGGATGCTCGGTGGTGCGCACCTACTGCGGGCATGGAATCAACTCATTGTTTCACTGCCAGCCGGATATTCCTCATTATGCCAAGAATAAGGCTGTGGGAGTGGCCAAGCCAGGAATGGTGTTTACCATTGAGCCCATGCTCTGCTTGGGTACTTATAATGATGTGACGTGGCCTGATAACTGGACTGCGTCCACCACTGATGGCCGCTACTCTGCTCAGTTTGAGCACATGATGTTAGTGACTGAGACGGGGTGTGAGCTTCTTACAGCCCGGAAGGGGGATTCACCTGGGGGGGCAATCCCAAGGATTGAAAAGACTACATAGAGGTTGAAGACAGGTAGATTGAAGACAAGTAGAGGACAGGTAGAGGTTGAAGACAGGTAGGTTGAAGACAAGTAGAGGACAGGTAGAGGTTGAAGACGGGTAGAGGTAGAAATAGGTTTGAAAAACTACATGAACGTGCGAAAAAAATGGACGAGTCCGGATTTGAACCGGAGACCTTTCCCATGCTAAGGGAACGCGCTACCAACTGCGCCACACGCCCCAATTATAAAAGTTGGATGAATGTGATATCAACCATAACAACATGTTAGGAAACGAATGCCTATTAGGATACTGAGATGCAAGGTTTCCCGGTCGGGTAACACCTGCATATAACGTGCATATATTTTATGTTCGTGCAGGGTTGCATACACCCAATGTATATAACAGCGAGGTTTTCCTCCCCTTGGATTAACCAGGGAGTTCCTCGACTATTCTAGGTTCAATAAACACCATGATAACTATAGGACGTAGGGAAGACGTCCATTATAAGACTAACAGNCTATAGGACGTAGGGAAGACGTCCATTATAAGACTAACAGTTGTTCTTCCTGTTCCTAACATAGAGTAGTATTTCTTCTTGTTCTTGTTGTTTTTATACTTTTTTTGAGTAGTAGAGTAGTAGAGTAGTAGAGTAGTAGAGTAGTAGAGTAGTAGAGTAGTAGAGTAGTAGAGTAGTAGAGTAGT
>NLAU01000863.1:0-13456 GCA_002370875.1 Metschnikowia arizonensis
TTTTATTTTATTTTATTTTATTTTATTTTATTTTATTTTATTTTATTTTATTTTATTTTATTTTATTTTATTTTATTTTTAGTAGTGTGTGTAGGTGAGGGTAAGTGAGCCTACTCCCTCTATTAAATCTTTTTACAGATACTCATTAGTACCAGAAAAACTGCGAATTCTAAGATACTACTGATACTACTGATATTGCGAATGGGTGCGGGGGCCGGTGCGGGTGCGAGCGCTCCAGTAAAACAGGTCAAGTGTAAACGACCGACGCACGAAAAAGACTGAGAGTATATAAGCAGAAGTTTATTGGTAGTGTGAGGTACGAGAGGGTGAGTAAGAGCTACTACTTGATAACTTTGAGGACTTGTTCTGTAGATTGCCAACTCTTCTTTCTGTTCTAACCTAGAACTCTTGACCTTGGACTTCACGGCGCTTGCGCAAGCATTATCGAGAACTAAGTACTTCAATTGACTCTATTTGTTTATAAGTGATTTCATGAATGCGTAGAAATGGTTGGCAGTGGTACTCTTGGCACTACGAGGACCAACGGTATTCTCACCTCATAGTGATGATGAACTATCTTTTGCCCTTTCGTACCGTAGTAACAAACCTATACAATGTTGCTGCGCAGACCTTGATGTTATTGAATATTGCCCGGATACTATCTGACATAGTTAATCCTTGCAAGTATGACTTGTGCTCTTCGGGGCTTCCTCTTCCCCCTGTATTTGCATACAAACCTCCTTATTCCATTTCTTTTCCAAGTGTAACAGTTTGATGTTTGATGACCCTTCTCCATGACATGCCAAAATTTCTCCTAATGTACTTTTGGATAAATATTGTATTGGCGCCGCTTCCCGATCATATCTTCGTCACTTATGGTGCATCACGGGCACTTCCCACTCCATCTCATTTTGTTTGCTCTTGTTAATCTCGCCTAGACCAGAATCGCTCGAAGTGGGTTCGATAAGTTCAGCAGCCATCGTTACATGAGCACTGTATTACAAAATACACTTATTACACTACTGTAGTTCAAATAGACTTAAAGAGTAACTAGTACAAAACAATTGTGAATACTTCTAATTACATAGCCCCTCACAAGTTGTTGTACAAACCACTTCAGTTCTCTCCGTTTTGACCTTTGTCTGGTACTGCAAGACTCCCGATTTAGTATGTATGAGGCAATCCTCCAGATTTAACATTCCTGAATATTGAATTCTAATGCAAGTTGGTGTGAAACATTACGCCATTTAGTTTGAAAGACTGTGAGGAAGGGGTACGAACATTTTGTCGCGCTAGTTTGAATCATTTTGAAAAACACTGTAGTAGTAGTAGTAGTTCTTCACATTTTTAGATTTTTTTTCTGGTGATGTTTAGTACTCTTTCTTTTTATTTGTTTTTGGTTTCCCAAATACTAAATCTGCGTTATATACTTTTGTCTACAAGTAATGATATTTTAGCTAGTGTTGTGTATAAATTTTGCAATTTTGCAATTTTTTTTTCTAAATATCCTTGATTATATGCAGGCCCCTACTATTTTGAATACAATTAATCTTTGAAAAAATCTTCTTCAATCTTTTATATTTGAATTAAGGATGACTTTATATTCCGGGATGTACGGATGTGTGCATGTGCGCATGTCCATGTCTAGCCGCGACTTTACTCTTACTACTCTACTACCCTACTACTACCACTACTACCCTACTACCACTACTACTCTACTACTACCCTACTACCACTACTACTCTACTACTACCCTACTACTACCCTACTACTACCCTACTACTACCCTACTACTACCCTACTACTACCACTACTACTCTACAGTGTTACTACTAGGGCTTCTACTGTGTTATTACTGTCACTGACTACTACTGTGCTACTGCTAGTACTACTGACTACTACTAGTGCTACTAGTGATACTACAGTGTTACTACTAGGGCTTCTACAGTGTTACTAGTGCTACTACTGTCACTGACTACTACTGTGCTACTGTCACTGACTACTACTGTGCTACTGTCACTGACTACTACTGTGCTACTGTCACTGACTACTACTACGCCACCTTCTACTGCTACACACTACCTCAGGTTATACCCCCAATGTCTTCCCGCCCATCTTTCCCCCCTTCTATAAAATCAACATTCAGATCACCTCTGAAATCTTCCCTACGTGTTACAGGCTCTAGTACTCTGCTTCAATCATCAGTGTCCGATACGTCCAATAAAAAAGCAGACTCCATTTCCTATGATGAACATGTTTCTCTACTCAATAATATGGGACAGGTTAATGCAGCAGACTACAAAACTGCTAGTAAGCACTTGGCCAACCCTAAGGATCAGCTTAAGATGCAAGGTGGAGATGTGGCTCGTTACTTACATAGTCATATTGATCATGCAGTGAAATCGGACCTGCGGAGGATGACCCGGTCTAGTTCTTTTTCAGATTTAAGGTCGGTACTCCGGAGGGAATCTACTGCCAGCGATATCAAGATCCCTGGTGGTTTTCGTCGGGAGTTTCTAATCAACAAGTCCTTACAGCAAAATAAGGCTCCGCCCAATTTTCTTACTCGCAATTTCGTTGAGTTTCTTAGCATATATGGAAATTTTGCTGGTGAGGACTTTGCAGATGAAGAGGAGGAGGAGGAACAGGAAGATGACGTTGATAATCGCTTCGTGGATGTTTTTGATGAAGAACTGACCCTAATACAAGAGAGGGTGCCTTCTCTTCCGCCAAAACTCCCCAGGAATTTAAGGGATACACCAAAAGGCTCAGCTTCGCAGTTAAAGACGTTTTTCCTCTTGTTCAAGGCTTTGGTGGGCTCTGGAATTCTCTTTTTGCCCAAAGCCTTTCATAACGGAGGCCTCTTGTTCTCCACACTTGCTATGACGGCTTTTGGCTTCCTCACTTTCCTCTGCTATATCATATTGATCAAAAGCAAAAAGGTTCTTGGAAAGTCGTCATTTGGAGAGTTGGGTTACCTTACCTATGGTAAGCCGTTGAAATACTCCATCATGATGTCCATCATCATCTCGCAGATTGGCTTCGTGGCCACCTATATCCTCTTCACTGCCGAAAACATCACCAGTTTCTTGGACAGCCTATTCCATTTGCACATCAGCAAGCGTACCATAGTATTCGTTCAATGTGTGTTGCTCATTCCCTTGGTGTTGATTCGTGACTTGACCAAATTGTCTTTCACGTCATTTACTTCTTCGGTATTTATATTGGTGGGCTTGGTGATCATCTTCTGGTTCCTGGGCTTGCAGTTGGTGCAGCATGGCTTGGGGCCCAATATAGTCAACTTCAACCCATCCACGTGGTCCATGTTGGTGGGAGTGGCCGTGACATCGTTTGAAGGCATCGGGCTTATACTTCCCATTGAGGCTTCTATGGAGAAACCCGAGCGCTTTCCCTGGGTGTTGCTGGTGGCCATGATGTCCATTACAGCTTTATTTGTGATGATTGGTGTTGTAGGCTACTCTGCTTTTGGAGAAAAGGTCAAATCCATCATCATCTTGAACTTGCCACAGGCAAATCCGGCCGTTCAGCTGATTACCGTGTTGTATTCCGTGGCAGTTTTCTTGACTGGGCCTTTGCAGCTCTTTCCAGCTATCAAAATCGGGGAATCACTCATCTTCAACTCCCGTCTCTTTATTCCCCACCACCAGCAACAGAGAAGAACCTCGCCAGAAGGAAGGCTCTACCATACTTCAGGAAAGTACAACCCACAAGTGAAGTGGATGAAGAACTTGTTCCGAGCCATCGTTGTGATTGTCATCTCACTCTTGGCGTATGCCAATGCAAACAATATCGATAAGTTTGTCAGTCTCAATGGATGTTTTGCCTGTATACCGTTGGTGTACATTTACCCTCCATTGATCCACTTGAAAACATACAAAAAGGAGAAGTCCCTGTTTGATGTATTAAAGACATTTGACTATATATTGATAGTTGTTGGAGTGATGGCGGTCATATATACTACCTACCAGATTCTTTTTGCTATTGACTAGGGGAGACTGCAGAACACGCCCCATCCTCCAATCCTGTTGCCTAAAGGTAACCATGCATAGTTTTTTTTTTCAAAAAAAAAAACTTATATGCCGGCTCACGCGCTACCTCACCTCTAAATCCACTAAACTATTAAGCATTTCTCCTTCACAGGACTCATTCCTTGCCACATAAATCCACTCCTACACCCTCAAAAGCCATCTCTTTATATTCTTCAGGTTTCAGAGATCTTCCCTGCGTTTTTTTGTGTCTCTCACATGTCAGCTCGTGAAGATACAGGCGTTTTAAAAGATGTGAAACCCCTGCCCCTCTCAACCGACAAGGATAACTCAAAAAAGAGATTGGAGTCTAAAAAACCTCTCTCTTGCCAGGGCTGTCGACTCCGCAAGGTTAAATGCAATATTGCAAAGGCTGATCCGTGCTCCAATTGTGTACGGCTAGCGCTTGAATGTATACAATTCTCCAGCGATATGAGGACCAAGAGGCCTCGAGCGACATATGTACAGTCTCTTGAAAGGCAGATTAATGATATAGCGGCATTTTTTGACCAGTTGGAGTCTCTCAAAACCCCAGAAGAGAAGGTCCTGTACATAAGCAACAACGCCGATTTTATTCTGTTGTGGAGCCAACGACTGTCTTCTTCGGGGTTGGCAGAGTCTGGCAGTTCTGTCAAGACCAATGTTCCAATTACTGAAGGCAGAAAGTTGCCGGAATCTGGATGTATGGCCATATCGCTGGCCTACAAACCTACAAGCGTGTACCAGAACCATTTCAGTCCACAAAACCCCAGCACAAACGCCCAAAATGGGCTCCAGGAGAAGCGCATTCTACAAAAGTTGGCCAAGGACCCCGAGGTGTTGCTCTGTCTCCGTCTTTTCTTTACGTGGCAGTACCCGAGCCATAATATGTTTGTGTTTCGAGAATCGTTCTTCATCGACTTCTTTCTGTCCAATCCCAACCTGCTCTACTGTCTGCTGGTGCTCGTGTTGAGCTTGTGCAGTTTGGGCTCCCGTATGGCCGAAGACGAAAAGATATACCGCAACTCCATCGAGTACTACCGGGAAGCGAAAAGTGCCTTGTTGCAGGACTTTGAAAACCCGTCCATCACCTCTGTGCAGAGCTACTTGCTTTTGGCATTCTACGATATCTGCAACGGCCATTATTCCACGGGCTGGATGCTCTCGGGAAACGCCATTCGAATGGGCTACGATCTAGGGTTCCAGCTCAACCCCGAGGTGTGGTTTTTGAAGAGCTCCACGGAGAAAATCAAGGATCTCGATGTGTCTATCCGCTCACGAATCTACTGGGGATGTTTCATGGCAGACCATTTCATCAGTTTGGTGTTGGGCAAACCATCACTTCTTAAGCTGTCGGACGCTACCATCCCGGACTCCGAGGACTTGCCTGAATTGGACTGGATCAACGAATACAAGTACATTCCCCGAAACCCGGAAGGCGGTCAGAAGGCCATCCCCGATACAAACATATCGGTGCCATTGAAGAACTTGATCAACCTCATCAAAATCCTGGACAACATGTTGAACGACGTGTTCACCAACGATAGCAACACGCATGATGACTACGACCTCTCGCTGCGGCTCCTGAAGTTGTTTGAGTACAATGGCCAGATTTTGGATTGGAAGAATAACCTCCCCTCGGAGATCAACTGGGACCGGCAGAACTTGGAACTCACTTCAGATAACCCCACAATCTCCAGCGTGCGGTTCTACTTCTACATCTTGTTGCTCTGCCTCAATCGGCCGTTTGTTGGGTTCCACGACTCCGAATTGGACAGGAAAAACGCCCATCTTTTCCCAGCCACCATCTGCTCCGATGTCATCGACGATTTGTTCATTGCCATCAGCAAATTCCAGCAGCTGCACGGGCTACAGTATGCTTCTATATTCGTGGTGTACTGCAGCATTCTCTCGATTTCTGTGATTCTCTTGATATCCACTAGTCTTGATTCCATTGGCGAAAACAGATTAAAGTTCTTTATGAACGTGTTGAGCGAGTGTTCCAGAACGTGGGGATTGGCGGAAAAGTCTTATAAAATGATTGAGAAAAAGCTCCAGAACCAATATGTTGAGTTCAAGAACCCAGACGCTGCCGCACTGTCTTCAAAGCCACACGTCATTGTGAAGGGGGTTGAAAGCGAACATGTGAAGACGGAGGTTGAAAACCAACAAGTGAAGACAGAGGAGGTTGAAAGCGAAAATGACACGCTCGATGCTGTGCATTTGTTTAGCAACTTACCCAACAATGCCAGTGTATCGGATCTGCTTCCATCGGTACATTTACTGCCAAACCAAGCTGGCATGGCGGAGTTTGACCAATCCACCTATGAGTTCTTCGGTGGCCCTCCTGTATTGATGACATCAAACTTGGTCAATGAAGATTGGGAAGCGCTATTTCCCGACTCCATCTTCAGCAATATGTGAAGGTTTAGAGTATTATGTATATAGATTTAGAAAGGGATGGTTCATGGTGTCAGTGGGTATTTTGACTAAACCATACAGTAAAAATTGTTTGATTTTTGATGTGGGACCTGTACCTAGTTATGATTATTCGTTGATGATTTGGGAATCCAGTAACTTGAAGTAGAATCAGTAGTACTACCTATAGAGTATAGATTCACCCCTACACCCAAAAGTACCCCCCCCAGCGATACAGGGGAATTCAAAAGTGACTTGTTTAAAAGAAGTCCAAATTGAGTGGTCCGGAATATCACAACCTCTTCCTGATTATTATCAGTTGTTTCACTTAGGAAAAGAGCTTTAGCATATTCATCCCACCACTTGTAGCACTACTGAAAAGAAACAATCTGCAAAATAAAAAATCAACTATTTTATGTTGAATCTTGTTTCTCCTGGGGATTGTCTGCAGTGTGATGGATTATGCAGGTAAGCCAGAGGCGGCCTTTGAGAACCTGTTGTTTCAATTATTTCACCACAAGTCCGTTCCCGCTTAACACGCGATTGCTGAGTTCAAAAATGGCGTTTCAGGCACGCTTCTGGAGATCTTTGTATTGTTGAAGTGATAGTAATGTGGAGATCTTTGTATTGTTGAAGTGATAGTAATGTGGATATCTTAGAAAAGTGCATTGGACATTAATGACACACTGAGTTCATTGGCTTTGTTGCAGTTTTTCTTGTGTTCTAGGACTGGACAGTTAGTATGCTGTAAGTTCTATGCGTCCTAAAATTCATCATGGATGTATTGAAGGGGGAGGAAACTGTTGTGCGTTATTCTCGCCGTTATATACACAGGGTGTATGTAATCCTGCACACTCATGAAACCATGCTTCTTGTGTGTAGGTTACCCCACATCATACCATACCACCATACCATACCATACATACATACTAGTTAGATTCTCTTTCAGTACTTTTGTAAGTGTACAAATTCGTTGATGAGGATGCTATGGTTTATACCGAGGCTCGGGAAATTTCGGGGGTCAATTGAATTTCTTGCCACAATTTTCCATTGATTGCTGAATACAATACGAAGTTGCGGTCAAGAGGCTGTGTTCCCTGTCGAGGTCTATCACAAATGTATGTTAGATTCTTTTGTGTCCCTAGATATTTTGTTTATAATACAAGTGGGAATTAGCGTTTATGTAGACTTTTGGGGTGATTGTGCATACCCCTTGTGAGGGGTCAAGTTTTGGCAGCCTATGCTGAAACATGTGGTGCGTGTGGGATGCATGCTCGCACTTGACCTTGACCCAGTCAACATATACAGCTCAGTGTAGCCTATAAACAACTGATTATTTACAATGTAAAATAGTGTATAAATGGTAGTGTATTAATTAATTATTGATATACAGTCTTGACTATTCCCCTTATATCTCCATATAGACAAGTGTCTACTGTGTAGTGTAGTTGTGCACAAATTAACTGCATGAAAAAGTGTTTCACTGTGAAACAATCAGGATTCTTGTCACTGACCTGTGTAGGGAATCCAGGGGTTTCAGGGAAATGATATATAAGAGCATTATCCTTGGATAATTCCAATCCCATCCACCAATCTACCAAATGCCAGTCATCTGACCTTAATGAATTTGGATGTTCGTATACTGACTACTCATGTTGTCCAACTCCTTCAGTCCTTCCACTGCAGTCTTCATAACAGCAGTCATAAAAAAAGTCATAACAGCAGTCATAACAGCAGGGGTATGAAACATGTGGAACGCTTCCAAAGGCTCTTTAAATGTTTTCAATACTCTTCAATGGGGGAGGCGGCTTAATACCGCCTGAGAGATTCAGGAATCCCCAATTGCCTAAGAATTGAGGTCACTATCATATTCCAAAAAATATATATTCCTATCGAAAACTGGGCCTGAGAAGATTCAAACATGTGGGGAGGGGTTATATGTAAAAAAAACTTATGTCCGACACGATATTGACTGTGCCCAAGGTATACCAATAACCATGCGAGGAGCAAGCTTGTTAGTTAGCAATTCCTTAGGAAGCATAATCCCCCATGGTTACCACACTACCCATGGGAGTAAAAATCACCTACGATGCGCGATCAGACGTGGAATTTCCATAGACCGTGACAAATGGAACAATAGGCTCGCCCTTCCCTCTAATCATTCTCCGATGATCGCTGTGCAGAAGGCGATCCCAAAGGGATGAGGCAGCCTCCTTTTTTTAGTTCTAGAAGGCCGGGTAACCTGGCCTCTGATCTTTCCTGCTTTCTATATAAGACTCAAGGATTCCTCATTCTGAGAATCCATCCACGACTAAACAGAGTTTTGGAAGTACTGAACAATCTTAAAGAATCTAACATAACGGTTGTTTCTGCAAAAACGTCGTGTGAGGTATTCAGACAATCCAAACCATGCCAGTTGATTGGTGTTTGAAAAACCTTATTTGTTTGATTCAATATCACAGCAGCCAGTCAAAAGATTAAAAGCCGAAAAAGTACCCTTCTGCTTTGTCGTTCGGCTATACCATTTTGGTAAGAGGAATATTAATTTGTGAACACCAATCCCAATCCATCAGCCCACCAAACTCGACGGTCTTCTTACCTGCTGACTCTCCCACCAGCTTGTTCAAACAAAGATGAATAATACGCGCAAAGCAAGTCAGATTGTACAGCAGGGATGACCTATAATGTATCAAATGAAACTATTGTTATGTGTGCGTCAATTACAGGTCCTGTACAAAATGGTTTTTTGTATTTAACAATAGCAAGAAACCAGGCAGATGTGCCAAAAAAAAAAAAGGACACATGCTTTTATTATTGAAAAAAGAAAAAGAAAAGTGAAGGTAATAGTGGAATCTCCTAGCCAAACGAAAAGAAAATTGCTTTTTTCCACTAACCAGAACATAAAGTGGCAGCCTCCATTTGCTTATCTCAGATTAATGCCAAGGTAATTCCTACTTATAGAAATAAGTGAAAAGAAGCGATGTTGGTGCACATAAATCCCTTGCATATAGCACATGGTCCAATCTTTTCCATCCTACATTCTAGCTATTTTGACACTTGTCCAGTTCAGCATGTCTCTTTGGATCCTTATATATAACGCCCCGATGTCGACAATTTTTTAAACATCATAAGTCATGAAATCGATTCTTTTCATTTTTCTTTCTTTTCTTTTGGCTACCACATCTTGGGCAAGAACCTATACTCCTTGAGCTTATTTTGCGTATGTCGATGATGATTATTTCCCCCTCTACCGTTATAATTTGACGTTGCAATCTGAAACCAGCTCCCAAGTGGGATTACTTGGTTATGATGAAAATAAGAACAGGAAGCCTGTGGAATTTCTCAAGATGAAAAACTTCTTTATAGCAGTGGATCCTTTGACACCTGGATATGCAGGCAATTTGAGAGGTCATTTTTCCTTTGGTATGGGTATGACAAAAACTATTTGGAATTTGGATGACGAAGGGAAGATTTTGAATCAAACTTTTTTTTCCTGCAGATATGAAGAGTCTTTCAGCGAGATCTGTTTCGATCGCCATTTGGATTCCAATTGTTCTAAGGTGGATATATATTACCTTATGAAAGAGAAACTAGGAGACCAATTATAGATATGGTGGAGGAGGAGAATGAGGATGTGGATTACACTGTGCATCCCCAAAAAAACAATACATGGGTATTCTTTGCAAAAATCAATAACAAAACTGTCCCCCTCATTCCTGAAATGAGAGCCGGATGTTAGAAAGTATCCCCATTACGTTTTGTCTTATAAAGAAATTCTCCTGGTGAGCTGATTCAATTTTTCTCTGATCAGGATATGGCTTATACTTATTCCATGGGATCGGGAGTTATAGGCTATTTTGATGATATACTTCTGTTTGGTGTGCTCATCGATGGAGTTAAATTGAACGTGGATGACAACTTTAAGCTTCAGGGTCAAACTTTCTACCTGTGCAAATCTAGTGATAACACATATTACATTAACCGCATCCCTAAACCTTACCCGAAAGGTTGTTCCGAGACAGAAGTCTACTACATGCCTTATTTCATGGTCACTGTCGAGAAACCTTTGGAAGGTGAGGAGAATGAGAATTCTGATTTGATTGAGATAATTGAGTCTCCTGAGATGGGTCCTGAGAAGATTGAGGTGAGAGAGATTGAGGTGAGAGAGATTAAGGAGAGTGAGGAGAGTGAGAGTGAGGTTCCTCAGTTAACAAATTGAGAACTTAAGGATCCAAAGATGCCGTTTTTCTTTTTCAATAGTAGTCATTCTATTGCAAATATTTGTAGGCTCACAGTAATTGCTGCAAAAGCATGCATATAAGGTTTGACATAAAATCGCGCATTGAAAGAACACCTTCTCCAGCCGCATCAACTGTTGACATCATCTGAATCACGTATCTGAATCAGATACGTTGATGCCCCTCAATGGATGCGCACAATAGTGTCCACATAGTGCGTGCTATTGAAGCTAAGCTCACACTTGACTTCGCAGTCATTTTGAGTGCGAAATTTTGAGTGCAGGCTATAACCGGCTCTACCATACTATTTAATCACCAGTCTGTAGTATGGTTTGGTCGAATGCCTTAACGCTCTAGTAAAAGGAAATCCGACAAGTTAGGAAAGTCCAAATGATGGTATGAAAGGTGATCCCAGGTAATCTCCACCTCCTCATTGCTTGACTATGAAAGTCTAGTTTAGGTAGCTTTCCACAGGATTCCTTTAAAGTATCATCCTGAGACCACAATATTAAAGGAATACTACCATTTTTTCCTTTTGGAATAAACTCATATGATCCCATGGTCTGTTTTTGTGTGCCATTGGCTACTCAACAATAAGAACTGATCCAACCACCACATTAATGTAGTTCCTTCCCACATCTCAATCAACTTTATACTTCTAAGTCAATGACTAAAGTATCAGACACATTAGAAGCCTGAAAAGACACATCTGAATGATGGCGTGTTTTTGGCTTTAATAGCTTGCTGGTCATTAGTGGGAGTTTGGGTATAAAGCCAGATAATTCTGAACTTTCTAGACTTGTGCTCATAAATCAAGAAAAAAAAATCCTTCCCAAAGTGGCTTTAGAAGATATCTTCAGTTGATGATATCCCTCTTCTTCTCCCCTATTCTTCTCTCCCCTCCTCCCCTCCAAATTCCCAAATACTCTCATCCACAAAATACAACCAGTTAAACCCATTCCACGAACTAATAATTCCCACAGCACAGTAAACGCTGATTATCATGATCTTTAAAAACTCCAACTTCTTCAAAATCTCAAATCTATGGTCAAAAAGATCAATCAATGACACAACGAGCGTCACGGGAATCAATCCCAAGATGTAGAGCGATGAAACTCGGTCCCACAGCGAAAATTGGTGATGTGCATTGTATTGCGTGGGCGACCGTACCACCTTGCCAAACAAAAAGTAGAACATAAGGTGCCACAAGAACGTGTACAACACCTTGACAAGCCACTCCTCGCATGTAAAAATAAGGGGGAAGAGTGATACGTGACCACAAGCCACCAAGAGATTGAAAGAGCTCAATAACCGCCTGTCGCGGGTCACGAGGAACAGAAATGGGAAGATTACCAAGAGAATGGCCTTCTCGTGCACATGCCAGCCAAAAAGAAAAGATGCATAACCACAGAGCGTTAAGGCGCCCACAAACCGCTCAAAATTTGGCTGGATGAAGAGTGGGATCAACGCCATCATCTGGTAGAAAAGTGTCAATAGAAACGTCAACTTGGGCGTGATGGTAGGGAGAATGAGAAACTCCACATCGCCCACGATTCCACGGGTGGACAGATTGAGGAGGTGAGATATCGCCAATGATGCCGGATTAAAGTGGAGAGCCTTCTGGAGTGGCACACGTGCCAAAGGGATTTGCTTGTACAACAGAATCAAGCACCGGTCCATAAACGAGTACACAGCCCAGAAGTTCGGCGCCCAGTATGCATGCGTAAGGCCTCTGGAAAATGGGAAGAGCCGTTCTAAAAGCTGAGAAATCACTCCATGGTAAACGAAAGGCGCAAAAGCAAGCAAGAATATTGACACCACCACAGCAGCGAGTTTGAACATATTTGGCCATTTCACCAAGCGCACAGCATTATGGCAAAAGCCAAAGCTCGTATCATAGGCCATATTCAACGTATATGCCCGAAGCAAGAAGATAAACACTGCAGGCGCCAAATAGAGGTAGATGTGCTTGAAACATAGCAAGATGCTGAAAGCGACAGCACATACCACGTAGCGCTGGAGCCGGGCTGCATTGATCATCACCACCAACATCCCATACATCATTCCATTATATTGAAAGTGCATATGGTCGATGATGAACAAGCCAGGAGACAAGAGCAAGCTGCAGGCAATGGTCCTTGCACGGGCCTTCTCAGCCCGCAGTTTTGTAGTATCCACATACCATTGAAGAGCAAAGAGCAACACCAATTCGGAAACAACCACCGATGCCCTTTGGAAATATATTGTAGGAAGCAGATATTGACACTGTGACACCAAATCCAAGCATCCGTCCAGCCTGACAAATGGAGGCACGAGGTATGATAACATTAGTTCAAAGTACGCAAAAAATGGCGGGTAATCGAGCGTCCATTGTGACGTTTTATCCGTGTACCACTGTAGAAGTGGCAACTTATGAGTAAGGGCCATCCAATTGCGGTGGACCTCGAAATCTGTGGAATGGTATGCTGTGAAAAGAAGGACTTTTATGGGGAGAGAGATGACCCATACGCGGGTTAACGATCCATTTTCTAGAGACATGGTTAGTAGTGATGAACAAGTTTAATAAGTGATCCACTAAAGGTTCTAGAATATTGAAAATGGATCAAAGGAAAATGATCAATATTCCACTAACACTAAGATCCCACTGATTGACTAATATGGATGACTAATATGAATCAATAAGGATTCACTAAAATCAATCAATAAGGACTCCACTAATATCAATCAATAAGGACTCCACTAATATCAATCAATAAGGACTCCACTAATATCAAT
>NLAU01000864.1:0-11280 GCA_002370875.1 Metschnikowia arizonensis
TTAGTCAAGCCACTTAGGGCCACAGTGAGTAATGCAGTGGGAGACCATGTGTGAAATTGTGGTGCTGCAATCTTTTTACACTCCCTACCTTTTATTCTTTAACAACAAAGTTTATTGATGGAGCTTGGAACCACACCCTCTAACACTTTTATAAAATATAGATAAAATCTCTGGCTGTTCCATAAATACACTACACTCTCTTTGTAAGTTTTTTATTTATTATTAAGATATGAAAGTAGTCACGTGCCGATGCACGTGTGTGCACGTGACACGTCGGATCCTAATGATGATACTCCACACCTTTTAATGGTGTAAGTTGTCCCTGGATAGCTCATGTCACTTAAGCAATCACACAAGCTGGAGACCATCCGTATTTGGTCTTAAGAGTCCAGAAGTTGTCCTTTGGAGCAGACGTGGAGGGCTTGTTAGACGTTTGAGGAGCGGCCATTGTGAATATGATAATTGATATAGATTTAACAAAAAAGTACCCGGAAAACACCCACTTATATAATTTTTAACGATATTTCCATATCGTCCACTTTCGCTGCAACATGCAGCATATGTGATTTTACCGCGAACCTTTATGCATCGAGAGTTTGACACTCTTACCGGATTAGGCCAGCACAATGCCAACGGGTGCATATCCTACAATCAATCTCATTGAACTACTATACATACTACTCAGACCCATGTAGTCGATCTATAGAAGTAGTACAAGTAGAGCTAGTAGAATTGGAACTAGTAGAACTACAACTACACTACCCATGGAACCAAGTCTCCGCTCAAGTCATTAAAAATCACTATCATTCTCTACATAATCTCTATATAGTCTCTACAAGCGTCTATACATGTCTATATTTCTCTATAATTCTCTATACTAGAAGAGTAGAGTAGAGTAGAGGAGAGGAGAGTATGGTAGTATGGTAGTATGGTAAAGTACTTCTTCCTTCCACCTCGCTCTACCCTACTACCATTACCTCTACCACTTCTACTTAATAGACCTTAAAATATAGAAATAATAATTCATAGATTTTTGATTTTTAATGGTTCATATAAGTGGGAATCTGATTACAATATCTCTATTGTTTTATCCTCGTATATCCTCGTAGACTAGTAGGTAAGTCACCTTTCCAGTATGTCCCACTTGAACACATGACTGAGGAATGTTCTTGTAAAGAGGAATGTTTGAGTAGTAAACCCCTCATCTCACTAGTAATAATACAAGTTTTTCTCTGGAAGCGAGGGAATCTTGGTATATCCTTCCCCAGTTTGAAGATGGTGCGAAAATTCCTTTTATAGTAATCCTTCATTGCATATTTATATTCTCAATTAGAAAATAAAGCCTAGCGTAAGGTTTCAGCAACAGCGTGCATTATATACACAATATTGTGGCTTTGTTTCTCAACAGTTCCACATAGAGTACGGTCTCTGTGGGGTAGTGGTGGTTATCTCAGCCTTAGCAATTTATGGTAAGAAGTAAGTAGACTAAAAACGCGATAAGTGTTTTATGTGCAGTATGGCTGCAACATCAATTTGCAATCGAACAATAAATACCATGCATAAATACTACTATGTAGTAAAGTAAATTCAAATTCAAAATCTATACACTAGATATTAACAAAATCTAAAGCAACAATGCTGCTGCTCCAATAAATCCTGCAGCTCCCAAAATGTTCAAGGAGTTTCCGCCGTTGACAAACTGGGAAACTGACACATTAGAAGCAACAGAGGACTGACCAGCGATAGTTCTATTAGATCCAGCAGGAGTAATAGCAGGGCCTGTTGAGTTGACAGAATTTGGAAAAGCAGGAGTCTCAACAATAGTGGTTGGGACAATGCACTTACCGGTAATAGTAACAGTAGTAGGCTCAGTAACTGTAGTAACGTAAGGAGCACAACGGTCCTCAGTACAGGTGGAAATGCTGAGCACGGTTGAAGCTGGGCAGTAGGTGACGTAGTCAGTGATGGTCAAGTCAGTCACCACAGTCGAAGCATTCCAAGCATGGGGAGCAGAAGCATTCCAAGCATGGGGAGCAGAAGCATTCCAAGCATGGGGAGCAGAAGCATTAACGAAGGAATCAGAAGCAGCAACGAAGGAAGCAGAAGCAAAAGTAGAAGCGAAAGTAGAAGATCTCATGATAAATTGTTGGATGAAGATAATTAAAAAAAAGTTTCGAGGATTTGGGCTTTATATATTCTTTTTCCTCAGCTTAGATCAGCCTGGATCAGCCTGGATCCGTCTGAGCCGCCGTGAAACTTTTTTCAGAAATTCAAAAAAGCAATTCTCACATGACGATATATTCCGCGCATGATGGATACACACTATTGACAAAAAATAATTGCTTTTGGTCAGCAGTCACGCACTACAAGTGAGTATCTGTAAAATGGTGATATACACACACACACACAATAATAATATAATAGAGTACAATTCTCATAGTAGTACTTTAGACTGGCTTTTTCCCTTAATGACTTGACCAGTAATTAGGGAATAGAATGGGAGTATAATCATCTGGACATATGGATTGGCATTGACTAGAGACTACCATGATTAGTAGGGTATCTATATCAAGGCTGTGTAAATGGTCCAGAAAAGTTACATGTACAGAAACGTGGAGGAAGAAAATTCCCACTTCGCACTTGTCGCAGTTGTCGCAGTCTCCGTCCCTCACCTATACTCTCAAATATTTATAAAAGTTTGCAATATATCTTATTGTATACTCAGTGAATCTACTGATTAATAGTACTTACTAGACAAATTTATGATGGGATTGGAGTTTCTGGTAGAACCAAAATATAGTGGATATTCCAGGGCTCATAACCTGTGGCTAAGAAGTAACCTGGGATGATGAGTCTCTCAGTTAGTAGGAGTTAGTAGGAGTTAGTAGCAGTTACTACCACTTACACTTACTACCACTTACACTTACTACTAGACTTTTTTCGTGGACCATATGTGGGTTGACCTTCCCAAAAATATTTGAGATTATAGTGCGAAAGGTCTCCCATATAATAAGCTCTTGCCTTATTAGGACATGCTGACAATATGGTTCATACATGATTCTGGCCATCAACTCTGGTCATTCATCTACACTGTTCCCAAAAGCTTGCCCATATACAAACACATTCCTGGGATGTACGGGTGTCGTGTCTACTCAAAAACCTCAATTAGTCTTCCAATGAAATTAGTCGCATTCATGCTTCCTACTCCTTATATCAAAAACCTCCATCCTAAAGTATATGAACCGGCAGAAGACACGTTCCTTATTTTAGATTGTTTAGAATATGATCTTTTAATGCTCCAAAACTTTAGGTTTCCTATAGTATGTGAGATAGGTGGTGGGTCTGGTATAGTATCTGCATTTCTTAGAATGAATGTGTTTCGGGAAGGTACGATTTTTGCCACTGATATTAATCCTGCTGCATGTGATGCGATTAAAGAAGCGATGAGAGATATAGAGAGAACTGACACTTCTGACACTTCTGACACCACATCACAGACTCAAAAGAATCCTCCACAAAGAATCTCAGGAGTTGCAGATGTCTTCCACATGAACCTTACCCTGGCAATACGCCCCAATACTGTGGATATCCTAATATTTAATCCTCCTTATGTTCCTGCAGAAAAAGTGCCGGACATTCCTCACAATACAGAAGATGACAGTTGGCTTGACTTGGCGCTTTTGGGAGGCTCCGATGGAATGCAGGTCACCTGGCAGGTGTTGGACCGTCTCCACAATATACTCAGTCCCAGGGGTTGTGCGTATATTCTCTTTTGTGCCAGGAATCATCCGGAGAAGGTCATGGCGGAGATGAGACGTCGGGGCTGGGCCATTCGTAAAGTCATGACGCGAAAAGCTGGCTGGGAGGTGCTTTCTGTTTTGGAGATACACCGCAGTCTGCTGCACATACTACACCCATAAAACGATTGCTCTGCATACTATAAGAGGAGAATGAACCCTTTAAAGGGGAGCTTCTTCATATGCGAGCTAACTATCATGGAAGGATATATACCTTGTGGTCTTGTACAAAGCTGTCAAAAGCCACATCCGTGGCCCACCAGCCTTTGTTACTCCTTGTTTAAGCTTGTCCTTTCACGGTAGGGACTGAAAACTGCAGTCAATCCCGTACATCCCTACTCGGATGAGCTACATTAATCAAAGCTCAGACACTTCTTATGAAGAGACATTGGACAATTTGTGGCAAATCAATCTAACTTCCAATAACAGACCAGTCTAGCCAATCTAACTTCCAGTCTATGCCAACTTGATCCAATAACAGACCAGTCTATGCGGCAATGTTACACCTCCATGGGTAGACAGTTATTTGCCTACACTGGTCGATCTATATCAGTGGAGATATTCTAATTTCACATGGCAATTAACTAGACCACTGGCAGGCCTAAAACTCAGTTAGTATGATATTAGTACCTTACTATTACTTGACTAACTAGTGACTATGGTACTACCCATGGAGCAAAATCACAAACACTGGACCAGAAGTGGAATTGCCATGGACGCTGATAGCGGAAATTTAAAGGCAATTCAGTCTTTCCTACTTTCACACACCACTCCAGACCCCAGATCCCAGATCCCAGATCCCAGACTAACGACGTTATCAAAGAAGTAACATTACTCAGTATTACTGGATTAACCTAGACGTCGTATATTTTCCTTTTATTTCTTTTTTTGGTATGTGTTAGATTCTTTGATAACGTTGATACTTTTTATACATTTTTTTGAGTTTGTTTATTCGTTGATGGATTCCCAATTACTGGGAATCCCGAGGTTTATATAGACTTTTGGGGCATGTGTGCATGCCAACTTATTACGGTTTAACTCCGGGTGAAACCACTCGCGTGTGAGAGTACGGAATGGCTGAATTGCCGTTGTATTCCTGCTTGCTATGGTCAAGAAAAAATCCGGTGAGAGTAGGAAGTGGATGGATTGCTTTCCCAGTTGTTTGGCAATCCACGTCTGATGGCACATGGTAGGTGATTTTTACTCCCATGGGTGGTAGTGCGATACCCATGGGGGATGTAAGGTAATGGTATAGTATAAGCCCTGTAGGTATGTACGGGTTTATTACCATAAACTAACAACTAACTCTATTAATATCCACTAGTGAACCCTCGACTTTCAATAAACCCGTACATCCCTAGTATTCTTATTTACACTCTCTTACAATTCCTGGTTTCTAGTGTATTGTTTGAGGTGTGACGTGGTGAGGTGACGTGACGTGACGTGAGGCTCATCAGTATCAGTATTTGCAGCTACGCGCGCCCAGTCGGCCGCAGAAAAAAGTTTCAACCACATTCTTCCTAGTATAATGATCGGCTTTTGGTAGACCATAGAAGAATATAGTCATACTGTCAAGAGAGAACGCATTGATACACTAAACTCCACTCCAATACTGCTACTGATACAGCTGCTACTGATACAGCTGCTACTGATACAGCTACAAATCAACTCAACTCAACTCAACTCAACTCAAATCAAATCAACTCAAATTAACTCACATCAACTCAAATCAACTCAACTACACCACTCCTCTTATGCGGTCAGATATTGAAGTTGATATCCGCAAATATAAAGCGCAGCTTGGTAAATTCCTCGCAGCGGTTTATGTGGATCAATCGTTGGTATTGGGGTTTATTACAATAGTCCAGAGCAAGTTCCAGGAATGGATCCTCGAAGATCTTGCTTCCTTCTCTCGCTTACACATTGATGCTGAAACTGTTATTAATCAACAAGTGGATCCTGGTCTGTTTGCCCTGATTGACCTCTTACAACAGCTTTGGATGTCATTTCACTATCCCATAATTAAGATGTATCAGAGGCAGCATGCTGAGATTTTCGAATCCCTGGTGAATTCGCTCAAGGAAAGGGCCAGGGGGATAAAAGATACGGGTCCTGCTTCTAAAGGTGATAAAGGTGAAGGTGATAAAGGTGAAGGTGATAAAGGTGAAGGTGATAAAGGTGAAGGTGATAAAGGTGAAGGTGATAAAGGTGATAAAGGTGATAAAGGTGATAAAGGTGATAAAACCAATAAACCTAATAAACCTAATAAACCTAATAAACCTAATAAACCTAATAAACCTAATAAACCTAATAAACCTAATAAAGCCAATAAACCTATCTCCTTTAAAGCCGTCGAAATGAGAAAACTCAACGAATCTTTCTCCAAATTCCTCAAGTGTGCAAAAGCCTTCTACAACCTCTTCCTCAGGGAGTTTTCTAAACACCTAAACCTCTTGATCCCCTCGGATTTCCTTAAGGAGTTTGATATCTTCATCAGCCATGACACTTCGTCATCGTTGTCCTCCTCCTCCTCCGAATTCCACTCCAGTCTCTCATATGCCATTTTCTACTGCCTCTTGGGCTTGGGAAACTTGGCACGATCCGAGGTCAATTGCACCATCAATTATGCTGAACCTGGAAAGTCGCTTTCCGCTTACTATAAGCTCCAAAAAAAGTCGCCTGCCACCGAAAAGTGGAAGAACGACCTCTATCTTTTCCCTATGTTCTGCTACTTCAAATGCATCGGCCTACTCCCCACCATGCACGAACCATATAACCATCTCGGCGTTATATGCAACTCCTTGGACCAGAAGTTCATGGCTGTGTTCTGGTTTTTGCGTGCCCAGTCCACCAGAGACCCCAATACCGCCATTCCTAGGTATAATTTGGCCGCGCTATTCACTAAACCATGGTTGCACGATGCATATTTGGTCGCTATAAAGACTCCTGGCCCGGAAATGCCTTCTACTTCCAAAAACGTCATTTTGTTGCGCATAATCGCTGACTACTTCTACCCGAAAGCCTTCCAAAGGCCTCTCTATATCCAGAAAGTCGAGGCTGACTTCTTGTCGCTTCTCAAAGATTCCTCCCCCGCCACGCTTGCCGAAACTTCCCGTCTTGTCATGGAGCAATTGACTGTACTTTTCAGCTTTTGCTCCTTACCTGATCAAGAATCCAATTCTGGTTTCCTGAACTTCGTCTTGCAATACATTCAGACTTATCTTGGCGCTGTGGGGTCTTTTGGCATTAATGAAGATAACATCGAGGGCGTTCTCCAAGTGATTCGTTTCATCTTGGCTTTTTACCACAAGCGTGGCTCTTTGCATCAACACCCTAAGGTGTCTAACAATTTGCTGAATGCCCTCAATTTGCTCATTGACTTCGACACAAAGGAAACCAAGGCCAAGATCTTGGAGACCTTCAGCGAAAATATGCCGCCCATCAGAACCCACTACTTCGACGAGGATGTACACTACAAAGACTACACCCCGATTGGATGCCAGTTTAAAGATTTCAACGACGACCATTTGTTCAAATCAGGCAACATCAATCTTCTTTTCGGCGGCTCTTTTTACAGCCAAAACAAAGAGATTCCTGACTTCCTTGATGACGAGGCAGTCAACCGGATCTCAAAAGATGCTGAGCTCACACTGGATGACTCCAAAGCTCGTCAAAAAGCCATTGCAGCAGAATGCACTCGTTACGAGAACATCTTACGGTTGCGTGCCATTGTGGTGATGGTGAGAAAGATCTTTGGGCCTGTGATTTGTCTCAATGCGGAAGGAGATGGTTTCGAGGTGGAGAAACTCAACATTGTTGATTCTCAAGTATCACACGGTGCTAATAAAAAACAACGAAAGGCCAAAAAGGCGAAGAAGAAAGAATCAAAGAAAGTGGACGTTGTGGTGAACGCTCCGGCACCCAAATTGGCGCCATCGTCCTTGGAGGAAATGGAACTGATGATTCTCTCGCACGCTCCTAAATTAGCGCAAAAAGGTGAATTCCAAAACGGTGAATTTCAAAACGGTGAATTACCCCAAAAAGGGAAAATCCCCCAAAAAGTCGATGTCAATGAATGTGGCCTTGCAGATATGGTTAATTCTATAGTCTACGAGCAGGAACACAGTTCAAGTCCAGAGAAACAGGTGCCCGCAACCTATGAAGAGTCCCCCGACACAGGCAAAGAAACAGTCTTTAACGGGGACTTGGGCGATTCCCATACAGTGGTATCGGAATCCGACAAGTCTTTTGAAAGCAAACCTTCGATATTGCCTCGAGGCCAAGCCATGAATAGGGCCATCCTGCAGGAACAAGGCGCTATGCCAATGACATATCCACAGTACCATCAGCAAATGCAAATGCACGTGGTAGCAGATGCATACCGAATGGGAGGAGGTCATCCTACAGAACAAGGAAGCTACGTAAACGGTTACGGAGGAGCGGGATACATTGTGCCAATGGAGGGAATGTACCAAGGTGGACCAGGAATGGCACCATATGTGATGCAAGCGTACCCTATACAGGCGATTGGAGGGTCATACCCATATGCCATGATTCCAGGCAACTATGGATACAGTCAACCCATGCCAATTATGCATAGTCAGTACATGGAGGAGCAGCAGAAGCAATGGCCCAACCACCCCAACCTGGACTATATGCAGTACCGGGAATAGTAGTCTAGGCCCTACATATGAGATGTATATTTGAAGTAATATGGTGTATGCAGGCGCGGCACGTGCCAAGATTCCAAGCATCGCTAAGCGCGTGGGCCATCAGGCAACGTTTCACTACCTATTCTAAGACTTTCCAACTTCACGTTTGTTTCAGGTTACAGGTTACACCTGCACCTTCGTTTCACTTCACTTGGTTCACTTGGTTCACTTGTTTCACCTTCGTTTCACCTCACTTGGTTCACTGTTTCACCTTCGTTTCACTTACTCGTTCGTTTTACTCTTCTTATGGGCGATATCACTCACCGCTCAAATAACGAGACCTTTACCACAAAAGCTCCCCCTGCAGATGCTCCCATACATGTCCTAAACGAGTTCTATTGGACCCATGAAAAAGAACCTCATACTCAACGGCGTAAAGCCATTTTGGCCAAATATCCGGAAATATCTAAACTCACTGGACATGAGCCCTGTACAAAGTACTATGTGGGCGGTGTGGTGGCTATACAGCTCTTTACAGCCTACCACGTGCGCCACATTTCACCGTTTTCCGGATATTTCTTCATACTTGCGTATGTAATTGGAGCCACGGCCAACCAGGCCATATTCTTGGCCATCCATGAGTTGCTGCATAACTTGCTTTTCAAAAAACCGCTCTACAATAAGCTCTTTGCCATATTCACCAATTTACCCATTGGAATCCCATACCTGGCACTGTTCCAACCATATCATCAGTTGCACCATAAGTTTTTGGGAGATCAGTACTTGGATACAGACTTGCCCACGCGGCTAGAAGCGCTTTTCCTTAGTAATGTGTTGGGTAAAGTATTCTTTGCGGTGTGTCAGATTTTTTTCTATGCATTACGACCCATGTTCATCACGCAAATTCGGATTACGTGGATTCATTTTGTGAATATTGTGTTCCAGGCTGTGGTTGACGTGGCCATTGTCAAGGCATGGGGATGGCTGTCGTTGTGGTACTTTCTTATGTCATCATTTTTGGCGGGGTCATTGCACCCCTGTGCAGGACACTTCATAGCTGAGCACTATGTGCTTAATGAAAACAACACAGTCAGGAAGGAGCAAAAGAATGGCGGGGAAAATGTGAGTGCAGACTTGGTTCCTGCGGAAACATACTCCTATTACGGATGTTTAAACCGTTTGACCTGGAATGTGGGCTACCATAATGAGCACCATGACTTTCCGTACATTGCATGGACGAGGCTTCCAAAGCTCCGTGAAATAGCACAGGAGTTCTATGATCCATTACCACAGATCCACTCTTGGTGTGGTGTTATCTGGTACTTTTGTGTGAGTGATATTAACAATTTATGGAACCGTGTTAAGAGGCATGGGAAGGAGAAGAGTGGCCGCAATGTTAATAACTTGGACAAGAACTAGTGCGTTGTAAATAGCCATAATTACTAGACTCTAGAGTAGTACTATTGAACCATGCAAAAATCCTCCCAGTGGGTTTGCTAATCCAACGTAGTGTTGGCCTGATGAACTTGCTCCGTGTACATTCCATCAAAAAGATGTCAGACCACTAGTAACCTCCATTTCTCCATCTAAAAACACTAACTGCCATGACTGACACTATAATTTTTGAAAACAGTGTAGTGATGGCATATGCCTAGTTACTAGAGTAGTACTAGTGTAGTACTAGTTCTTCTTCTTATAGTTCCTGTTCTTCCTCTTGTACCAGTTCTTCTTCTTATAGTTCCTGTTCTTCCTCTTGTACCAGTTCTTCTTCTTATAGTTCCTGTTCTTCCTCTTGTACCAGTTCTTCTTCTTATAGTTCCTGTTCTTCCTCTTGTACCAGTTCTTCTTCTTATAGTTCCTGTTCTTCCTCTTGTACCAGTTCTTCTTCTTATAGTTCCTGTTCTTCCTCTTGTACCAGTTCTTCTTCGTATAGATTGTCAGTCAATATTGATCCATGACTATGTTTACTAGTCAGTATTCTAGCCTACCCTCCCATGGTCGCTCGCGATTACACTTGCGGTCTTAAGTTGAGCGCTCGCACTCCTCATTCCTCAACCCATTCGTCAACCCATTCGCAGTCTTGTACACGCGCCTTTTCCATGACTAATTACCGCGCACACACTAAAAAAAAGTATCTGTAAAGTGGGGAATTAAATGAGGAGTTTTGATGGAGTAGTACGCACTGACCCTCACTTTTAAATAATAATATAATATAATTTAATATAATAATTGTTAGATTCTTTATAATTGTTCAGTACTTCCAAACTCTGTTTATTCGTTCCTAGACCCATCCTTGGGTTTTATATAGGAAAGGCAAAAATAACGGACATCACAAAAACCGCCGTCCTCCAATAGAATAGGAGGAAAATACATTATTGCGTTTAGGCGCGGTGCCCTCAGCACAACGTACATCGGAGGTATTTCTGCGATGCCATGAGACGAGGGCTTTACCTCTCCACTAGTCAGAGACTAAGGCAATTCGCGTTAGATGGCACATCGTAGACTATAATTCCAATGGGTGTGCGATCCATGAGGGATCTGATATATAATTTAATATAATTTAATATAATTTAATATAATTTAATATAATTTAATATAATTTAATATAATTTAATATAATTTAATATAATTGAATATAATTTAATATAATTGAATATAATTTAATATAATTGAATATAATTTAATATAATTGAATATAATTGAATATAATTTAATATAATTTAATATAATTGAATATAATTTAATATAATTTAATATAATTGAATATAATTGAATATAATTTAATATAATTGAATATAATTTAATATAATTTAATATAATTGAATATAATT
>NLAU01000865.1:0-22456 GCA_002370875.1 Metschnikowia arizonensis
TTCCCTTCTCCCTTTCTACTTCCCTTCTCCCTTTCTACTTCCCTTCTCCCTTTCTACTTCCCTTCTCCCTTTCTACTTCCCATTTCGAGCTTTCCAAAGAGACGGATGTGTTTTCCTTTGAGTGTTCGTTGTCGACTCACTTTCAGTAAGATCCGGCATAGTTTCGTCTCATTCCGATGGCGTTGAGTAGCAGCTAACTCCCGAGAAGCATCTTGTAGATATTTTTACGCATCAATGGTTCCTGAGATTCCAAAGAATCCCTTTGAATTTAACGAGTGTTTTATGCCGGACATCCCAAATAGGAAGCATAGACCATACTTCACCTTACAGTGTTTTCCAAAACTATTCAAACCACTATAATGTTTCCAAGCACATTAGCACAACCTTTACATCCCTTCTCAGCCTTTCAAACCAAATGGCGTAATTTTTTACACCAACTTGCATTAGAATTCAATATTCTGAAATCTTAAATCGGAGGATTGCCTCATACCTACTACATTTGGGAGTCTTACAATACCAATCAATGATCAACTGGTTTGTATACAACTACTTGTGACGGGCTATGTAATTAGTAAGCGAAGAAGTATCCACAATTGTTTTCTACTCTTTAAGTCTATTTGAACTACAGTAGTGTAATATTTCATGTAACACCAGATAGGTTCATCGATGGGCTAGGCAAAGTACATTAAGGAGAAATTTTGGCATGATGTCATGGAGAAGGGTCACTCGGCAGAGTATAACATCAAACTTCAAACTGCTTACTCTTGGAAAAGAAAATGGAATAAGGAGGTTTGTATGCAAATACAGGGGGGAAGCCCCGAAGAAGCGCAGACGTAAACTTAACTTGGCCGAAGAGCAAGTCATACTTGCAAGGATTTGCAATCTATGTCAGATAGTATCCGGGCAACATTCAATAACATCAAGGTCAGCGCCGCAACATTGTATAGGTTCAAGATCAAGAGTTCTTGGTTAGAACAGAAAGAGTTGACGCCTGTAATTGGGCAATCTACAGAACAACTAAGTCAGATCCCCCATAAGTATCGCACTACCCATGGGTGTAATAATCACCTACGATGTGCGATCAGACGTGGGACAGTCATAGAGCTTGACAATGGAACAATGGGATCGCACTTCTCTCTAATCATCGGAGATTTCTACCGAAGATAGTTATGCAGATGAGTCACAATGTCGACTCAGCCTCCCTTTAGAAGGTCGTCGAACTTCCCTCGGATCTCCCCTGCTTTTCCTATATAAGACTCAAGGATTACTCATTCTGAGAATCCATCCACGAATAAACCGAGTTTTGGAAGTACTAAACAATCATAAAGAATCTAACAAAAATATAAAATATAAAATTAAATATAAAATATTATTAATTCTTTTTATAATTGTTCAGTACTTTCAAAACTCTGTTCGTTCTTGGATGCTGGAGACTATGTTAAGGCTTGCTTACAGCGCAATCATTTTAATTGTGAAGAAAGTATGCTACTCTACGACAAAACAAAAAAAATAAATAAAGAGGAAAAGAAAAAAAGGGGCGGTGGTTCGATTTTTCGTATTATCTTACGAAAATAGTTTGAGGAATTTCGATGACACTATTTGGTTTGAAAGACTGCAAAGGGGTACGAACATTTTGTCGCGGTAGTTTGAATCATTTTCAGATTCTCACTTGTTGAAATAATGGCACAATAGCCTGCACATAGAAGAGTAGTAGTAGAGTAGGGATGTACGGGTTTTATCTTGGGATGTCAGTCATTCCAACCCCAATACCTCTCAATCACAACTTACCGACAGTCTACAGAGAACTAGCTGACTAACTAACTACTTGTTATATGCAGTCCGTCCCAAATAGGAAGGAGTAGGTCAGTCAATTATCCCAATACCGACTATACCCACAAAATCTCACTCCCCCTCCATAACCTTAATCCCTTCTCTTAATTCGTTAATGTAATACAAGATAATACGAAAAGAATATTGAATTCTAATGCAAGTTGGTGTGAAACATTACGCCATTTGGTTTGAAAGACTGTGCAAGGGTACGAACATTTTGACGCGCTAGTTTGAATCATTTTGGAAAACACTGTATAGTAAAATATATGACAATAAAAATAGTCACATTCCCAAAGCGTCGGTTGATAGTTTTCCATCATATTTAGCATATTCTTATAATGCATTCCTGATATAGATATTTTATTTTTAGTTTATTATATTCGCACAGGTGAGGTGTACTACAACTTGAAATCACCATTTTACAGATACTCATTTTAGTGGGACGTAGACCTGTTGTGATATGAGGCGCATATGCAGTATATATACCTAAGTGCCCTGCACTTAAGGTTCTATTGCAATAGGGATGCCCTTAGGGCTCAAGCCCTCATTTCCCTGGACTGCTGTCCTAAACCGCATTACCCTGTTTTGCTCTTATTGAACTTGCACGACCTCTTCCTATATACATAAGAAAGAATATACACCCGTACATCCCTAGCGACCTTTTCTACCTTCTCTCCACGGACTAGATATTGAATACATTACGTTACAGAATGCCCTCTAAGGAGTTCTATGAAAAGGTAAACAGATTTAATTCTATGCTGACCGTTCCCTATGAGGGATAGATCCTTGGTAAGGCTCCACCCCTTCAGGAACGTAGCTATTACTTTAGTGACGTATCAGAACAAGTGTACAGGAGTAGGAGTGCGACTGCGAAGGCCAAGTGTAGTCGCAACTGACCGGCAATACTGACATATAATATTCACAATTACTACTCTGAAGAAAGAACTACTACTCACTGATACTACTTAATATTTAGTGATTTATATTAGACTGGAGTAGTTAGGTTTTTGTAGAGGTACCTACTATGTATACAGGACTTTGTATAGTCATGGATCTGAAGAAACACTGTTATACTTGAGGCAACCCTGACTAGTGATTGACTGGAGCAACTGGTGAAACTAGTACTCAGACAGGTTATGACAGACAGATATATATACACATTAGATGGTTATGACGGAGATACAAATAAAGCTAGACAATGGCCCTTTTTAATATGACAGATTTTAGGCTTTGAATGTATTAAATTGATAGATAGAGATAGACTAACTAGAAAATTAGAGTGACTAGTGAATAGACTATTATCTAGAGAATTGTAACTTGTAGTGACTTATAAACACAGACTATACATACTGTACTAAGTATAGAGTACTGACTACAGAGATTATCTAGAGAATTGTAACTTGTAGTGACTTATAAATACAGACTATACTTACTGTACTAAGTATAGACTACTGACTACATTGTCTTAATACAGTAAATACACTTTAGTAAATACGGTGGGTATCAGGCACTCAGACTACAGGGTATACATCAGTCAGTCACTAGTCACTATAATAGTATACTCTACTACTACTTTGAAGAACTAAAATAACAACTACATCAACAAGAACTACTACTCTGTTATTATTAATTAGTGAGTGTAGATGTGCGAATGGTCCTGCGAGCGCTTCTGAACGAGCCAAGAGTAGTCGAGTCGCGGCGACCAACTGACTACAGACTACTCTACTTTTATTATTATTATCATCCATTCCCTACGACCACCTCGTTACCCAAGCTTAAAAGTATAGATAAACCATCCCATCAAAGAATAAAGAAGTTAAGAATCTTCAATGATTATTATTTAGTAGTGTCCTCACTAAACTTCACCATTTAACAGATAGTCATTTTAGTGCGTGTACATCCTGCGAATGGTACTGCGACCTCGTTAAGTGTAGTTTTGAGCGACTGACTATGGGAAGGGTAGGCTAGTGAATCCTGTAGTCATGGATCAATGACTGACAATGTATTACTACTCTGAAGAAGTAGTACAAGAACTAGTACTACTACTCTACTACTACTCTACTACTACTCTACTACTACTCTACTACTACTACTACTCTACTACTACTCTACTACTACTACTACTACTCTACTACTACTACTACTACTCTACTACTACTACTACTACTCTACTACTACTACTCTACTACTACTACTACTAGTCATAGTGATACTACTCCTACTCATAGGATCTTCTACCTCACCTAAGAAGAACAACTACAACTAGCACTACTCGATACTACTGATTACTATCACTCTAAAGATGTACAAGAAAAGAAGATCTACTAGTAGTGGTGATAGTGACTACTTCTACAAGAAGAAGTAGAAGAGGAACACAGTACTATTATTATTATATTATTATTTTCAGATCCTCATGTGTACCCATGGGAATTCTAGTCACCTACCATGTGCCAACGCGGAATTGCCTTAGTCTCTGACTAATGGAGGTAAAGCCCTCGTCTTATGCCATCGGATAAATAATCGATGTACGCTGTGCCGATGGCACCGCGCCTGCAGATGAAACGCAAAAATCATGCTAACATATTCGAGGACGGTTTTTGCGACGTCCGTTATTTTTGCCTTTCCTATATAAAATCAAGGATGGTTGTTTGAGAGCATCATGAAAATAAACTGAGTTTTAAACGTCTTAACAAATAAAGAAACTAACATATTTTGTAGATACTTATTATTTGTTATTTTATTATTTGTTATTGTATTATTTTTGTTAGATTCTTTATGATTGTTTAGTACTTCCAAAACTCGGTTTATTCGTGGATGGATTCTCAGAATGAGGAATTCTTGAGTCTTATATAGGAAAAGCAGAGAAGATCCGATAGAAGTTCGATGACCTTCTAAACTGCGCAATCATCGTCGGAGAAAACCTCGGACAAACAAGGGGAAGGCGTTCTCATTGTTCTATTCAACAAGGTTTATGGCAACTCCTCGTCTGATCGCGCATCGTAGGTGATTTTACTCCCATGGGTAGTGTGATACCCATGGGGGATCTGACATTTATTATTTATTATTTTATTATTTTATTATTTATTATTTATTATTTATTATTTATTATTTATTATTTTATTATTTTATTATTTATTATTTATTATTTTATTATTTTATTATTTATTATTTTATTATTTTATTATTTATTATTTTATTATTTTATTATTTATTATTTTATTATTTTATTATTTTATTATTTATTATTTTAATATTTTATTATTTTATTATTTGTTATTTTATTATTTTATTATTTTATTATTTTATTATTTTATTATTTGTTATTTTATTATTTTATTATTTTATTATTTTATTATTTTATTATTTTATTATTTTATTATTTTATTATTTTATTATTTTATTATTTTATTATTTTATTGTTAGTAGTTTGTGTGTGCGTGCTACTACTCCCTCAATTAAATCATCTTTATACAGATACTCATTTTAGTGCATGGGCCGTAACTACCAAGAAAACTGCGAATCATACTAAGATACTACTGAATAGTGCGAATGGGTGCGGGTGCGAGTGCGGGTGCGAGCGCTCCAGTAAGACAGACCCAGGTCAAGTCGCGACCGAAGCCTACACTATGAATAAGCTCAACTCTACACTACCAGTGTGATGGCTTATGATTGACTTGTTTCCTAGGGAGTGACGTAGGTTCCCACTAGGAATAACTTGACATACTCTACCATTTGTATATGGTTCACCAACTCCTCAATATGCTGAATATTGATATCATATTGATATCATATTGATATCATATTGATAACCTATCTGATAACCTATCATATTCAAGCTGCCGCATTCAAGTATTATCCTAAAGTTTCGTCGGAGTTCATCTCCATCTGATTCTTTCACTCCCCCCTGTTCTATTGGGAGTTAACTGAAACTTCAAATTACACTCCAAACGGTAATACGGAATACAACCTGGTACCTAAGGTTAGACCCTTATCGCTCGCATAAGCGCATAACGCGTACCTGCATAATTAAACCTGTACATCTATGAACTCTTAACTCAGGTCTGTCTCCACTCTTAACAACTCTTACTCTTATGCCTTTTTTACTTATACACTTGTTTGGCGGTTGTTGCCTAAATGTATACCTGCTTGAAGCGTTCCTATGTCATAACTATCCTTTTAATATTGGCCCAGTGATCTCGCTAGCTCAGCTCTTTATGGTGTTTGCCTCTACATTATATTCTATGGTGGATTTCAACCAACCACAGCGAATGTTTTTCAAAAAAACAAATATCCCTATGCTGAGGCTTGTTATCGGGGCGCTTCTCTTCTTTATCATGTCAGTATTGGGGAATTCCATCTATCTGCATGGCGTTAGTGTGCCTGTTCAAATCACTTTTCGTTCCAGTAGTGTGGTGATATCCATGGCTGTGAATTATTTGTTTGGAAATAAACGTTATCTGGGCGGACAAATTATATCTGGAATTCTTATGACTATTGGACTGTTTTTGATTATATCACAACACTCGGATAAGAGTATAATAAGTTTGGGTGATATTTGGAGCTTTTGGAAATTATCTCCCCGACTTTTCTCCACCTGGATTGTCTCGTCATCTACAATCGGCCTCGGGCTCTTGTCCCTTTCTTCGGTGCTCGGAGCTTTCCTCGGTCTTTACACCGAAAACATCTTTTCCACTTATGGCCGCCATTGGAATGAGCTTCTATTCTATAACCATTTTCTATCGCTTATTCTTCTACTTCTAACGCGTGCCCAACATCTCCGCCACGGTTTACTATACATTTGGACTTCTCTGCCAAACGTGTCCATTTCCATTTTGGGCCTCCCTGTGTCTGTGTCTGTGTCTAAACTGGCACTTCTCCTAGCCACAAACTCCATCACTCTGGTGTTTTGTGCTCGTGCCGTTAACCACTTGTCTAGTGTGGCGTCTTCGTTGACTGTGACCGTCGTTCTTTTGATCCGCAAATTCGCCAGTTTGGTCATCAGCGCTTGGCTTTTCGATAACCCATTCAATATGCAGGGCTTAGTGGGTTCTGCATTTCTTATAACGGGATCGCTTCTCTACGCACACTGCTGCCAAATCCCTGTTAAATTGCCTGCAACAAAAAATACTTGATTTTCACTTGTCGTACTGCAGATTAATTCCTTGCGTCTTTCTTGCAGACACCCTCGTTTTTTATCATCGCTACTTATTCCCTGCGCAACAACTCCTCCTTATACCATTTTATGTACCACCGATTTCTTCTACCCACGAGGCTACTATGCTCAATTCGCAGCCTTCATGCTTCTGCCCGTCTCTGCGATCCCCAAATAAACCTTTTGCCTGCAGAAAAAACCCGCAATATCGGAATCATTGCCCACATCGATGCTGGCAAAACAACCACCTCCGAGAGGATGCTTTTCTACAGTGGCAAAACTGCCAGAATAGGAAATGTTGATCAGGGTGATACCGTTACTGATTTTCTACCTTCCGAGAGGGAGCGCGGCATCACTATCCAGCTGGCGGCTATTTCTATCCCCTGGAACAATCATAAAATCAATATCATCGATACGCCTGGCCACGCAGACTTCACGTTTGAGGTCACTCGTTCGTTGAGAGTCTTGGACGGAGCTGTGACTATTTTGGATGCCGTCGCTGGCGTAGAGGCTCAAACACTGAAGGTATGGCGCCAAGCTGCAGACTTGAAAATCCCTCGTATTGCTTATATCAACAAAATGGACCGTCCCGGCGCTGGTTTCAGCCGCACCGTTAAGGAGGTGGTTGCACGCCTCCAAACTCGTGTAGTGTGCATTAATTTACCCTATTTCCTGCAGAAAAGCCCTGGCGAAATGGTGTTTCGAGGTCTTGTGGACGTGGTGCACCAAAAACTCTTGATTTGGGATGCTTCTGATGAAACTGGCCAGTCTATGGTTGCTACAGATATTAATGCCAGTCTACAGGGCTATCCCGGTGTTTTGGACATGTTGACTAAGAGTAGGGAGTGCATGGTAGAGACCTTGGGTGAGTTGGACGACACGGTCATTGAAGAATTTTTCGAAAGAGACGAAAACTACTGTGCTGTGTCTGCCACTACTCTTCACAAGGCTATTCAAAAAGCCACAGTGGCCGGACTAGTTACTCCGGTATTGTGCGGCTCAAGCTTCAGGAACATTGGTGTCCAGCCGCTCATGGACGCTGTGGTGGCGTACTTGCCGTCCCCGCTTCAGATCCCCATTCCGGAAATCTCCACTTCGCCCCGACCCGCAAAGTCCCGGAGAAAACAAAAGCTGCCAACGGTACAGCGAGCCGTTGCTGCGGAGTTAACCCCTAAAGGCTTGGTGGTCAACGGAAACCCCAACTTGACTTTGGCGCTTGCCTTCAAGGTCATGAGCCATCCTGCAAGGGGCATGCTTACGTTCTTTCGGGTGTACAGCGGGCGGTTGATGTCCAACTCAATGGTAATTAATACTCGAACAGGAAAAAAGATCCACTTGAAGAAGCTCATGCTTATGCATGGTGACGAGCCTGAGGAAGTGCGTTCCATTCTGGCGGGCAACATCGGCGTCGTTGCGGGCACCATGGATGAAATTTCCACTGGAGATACGTTGGTCCTGCATGGAGTGACCACTCTGAAGACCTTTACAGACCTTGAGTCCAGCTTGAAGCTCATGCCCATTGAAATACCGCCACCGCTTTTCAACTCGTCCATTGAACCAGCCACTGCAGGAGACGCCCGTTATATGGATGAATGCATACAAGTGCTTCTAAAGGAAGATCCTTCATTGGGCGTGCATACAGATGAAGAGATGGGCCAGACAGTTCTAAGCGGTATGGGCGAGTTGCATCTTGAAATAACACGTGATCGGCTTGTTAACGATATGAAGGCAAATGTCCGTTTACGCGATGTGGCAGTGTCGTATAAGGAGACCGTGTGCAAACCAGATATGTCGACGGTGATATTCGAGGCGGAGGATGGTCAGATCTACGCGGAGATATCACTTGATTCGTTTGAGGGTGAGGCCAACGAGTGTCCTTTTGCCGAGGTAGAAGGTGCTGTATTGACGGACGTGGACAATAACATTGTCATCTTGAGTGCAGACTGTTCTTCACAGAGCATGCGGGAAGCGGTGGAGAACCGGCGGTGGAAATGTGAGTCATCGCTCGAAGAGCTTCAGGATACACTTCTCTCGGGCATCTTGACCGGCATACAGATGGGCGGTCCGATTTTTGGTCTCCCGTTGCATTCGTGTGTGGTCAGAGTGCATAAATGGGGTTTTCCTGCAGAGGAGAAGGACATTGCACCCCAGAAGCTCTTAGATGTTGGACGGAGGGCCGTGAACAAGGCCATAGAGGAGATGTACGGCAAAAACAAGGCCAGCTTTGGAATTTTGGAGCCCATCATGGACACGCGTGTGAGTGTCGAGTCGGACTTTTTGGGCGAAGTGGTGCACGACCTCAATTCCCGGTGTCAGGCTATAATCATCAGCATTGACGACGACGGCATGGACAAATTGGAGACACAGAGTTGGGCCCATGCGGAAGCAGAGAAGATCTATGTTCCGCCCGATTACACCATGAAAAAGTCGGGATTTGAGATTCGTAACAAGAAGACCATATTGGCCGAGACTCCTTTGCGAGAGATGGTTGGTTATCTATCACGGCTCAGGTCCATGACACAAGGACAAGGAGTTTTTGATATGAGTTATAAGGGAATGAGGCGAGCCACAACAAGCCGGATGAATGCGATCAAGTCCGAAATTCAATTTTAATTTGAGAGACAGAGCATTTCATCAGTTCCTAATGACTTTACTGAACCATCCATTGATCAGAAAGCCAAGACTTGAGTCATGAGCTAGAATGGAGGCTATATTATTTCACTCGTGACAGAAAAGCTTTGAAAAGTGCATTCATGAAACAAATATTCGGGAATTAGTCAAGCAAGGTTTCAACCCTCAAGCTTTGACATGGTGGAATTTCAGGCGTAGATGTTTTCAAATTTGTTTCGGAAGCCTGCGTTGTGGATGGACTTTCAATGCAGTACGTTAGCGCAGTTGAGCAAAAGGAAAGTGCATAGGAGCCTTAATATCTTTGAGGGGGAGTGACAGAAGCGGGATTGAAATTTTGACATTGTTTGGCGACTTCTGAAGCATTATTGATGCTATTATTAGGAAATGATTAGTTCCAAAAAAATAATCATTATAGTCCTACACGACTTATCCTACTTCCACAATTTGAGAAGTATGAACAAGCCTGCAACTTCCAAAGGCTTGTATAAAGTACTTTGAAGAATTTAGATGGAAAAATATCCACAGGGCCGTTATATAGATAGAGATACTAGACTGAAGATTAGTCTATTGATAACATGTGTAAATAGGTACAGTAATCAGGTCGATAATTATAGAAATAGTAGGATCCGGAATATAAGAGGGAGATTTCTGCAGGACGTTCCCAAATAAGAAGGAGTAGGTCAGTCAGAGGAGGAGTCCAAAAGGTCCAAAAGGTCCAAACAGCCCAAACAGCCCAAACAGCATTCAATAGGTAGCAAATGTTTTTCCAAACCACTCAATAGGTTTGTGAATCAGAAGTAAATAATTAAAAGGAAGAAAAACCCGTACCTCCCAAGTATCAAGAGCTATAAATAAATGATGGATTCCCGAGGTTTCTCCAATAGTCTCAATAAAACAAAGTTGCAGTAGTCACATTAATTTATGCATATCCATTGAAACATCTCAATTACAAACATGGCTCTGCGATAGTCCGTTGGGTGCAAATCTCCACTCACATTTATAACTAAGTTTCTTTCAGACACCATTGGCTAGGTAAACGCCTCTCCGCTTGGTACATCAATGCATCAGGCATCAGGACGACCAAGTAACATGGGGTTTGATAAATACTTAGTAGTATTACAAAAGTTTTCTGGTGGGTAGAACTGGTGATATTTAACATTATTTTGTTGGATAGATGGGGCCCTTTTATAATTAGAGGTTTCACCAGATCAAGACAATGAATTAGAAAGAAGAGCCTTGCTTAAGCTTTCTTATAGTGTGCATGGTATTGAGCTAATGACAGCTAGGAAATTGAGGTGGGAAATCTCTCTCCCTATAATATATCCAAACATCTCTATTACTTTATGACTCATACTCTATCTATCTCTATCTCTATTACTATCCATCTCTATCTATCTCTATCTCTATTACTATCTATCTCTATCTATCTCTATCTCTATCTCTCAATACACCAGTGACAAGAATAAACCACTGAATATATCTTGGAAGGATCCATATTCTTCAACCACAAATTCCACTTGGTGGTCATGTTTTCTGCAGAGACAGGTTCAGCTAGTTGAGCGTGGTACAGTTTCTCCACTCCAGCAATGCCACAGCCATGTCAATTAAGCCTATCTGCGTAGAATACTACTTTATAAATAGTATTAGTCTGGAAACAGAAACTGGTTATACACTAATTCCCGATACCATTTGGCTATTTCTAATCCTACAGTCCAATAGTCCATTAAGCCTACCATACTTAGTAGACCAGAGTTCTCTCTCTCCCTACAACCCTCTCGTCTCCTATAGTCTTGTCTATCAATCTAACTTCTAAAGATGTATGGATCTATAATAGTTAATATTTTGGTGATTGAGTTTATACTGTATACTGTGATTCTCGACTCTCGATGCTCGACTCTCGATGCTCGACTCTCGACTCTCGACTTCTCGTCTATGCTAATGTCTGCGAACAACACACCCGCGCTCTCACAAACTGTTATATAAAGAACAAAGTATTAATTGATGTAGTAATTTCAGACACTCACTTAATTAGTAGTTTTTCTCACTACACAGTATACCATAAAAAAAATAAATATAAATATAAATATAAATATAAATATAAATATAAATATAAATATAAATATAAATATAAATATAAATATAAATATAAATATAATATAAATATAATATAAATATAATATAAATATAATATAAATATAATATAAATATAATATAAATATAAATATAATATAAATATAAATATAACTATAAATATAACTATAAATATAATATAAATATAAATATAAATATAAATATAATATAAATATAAATATAAGTATAAATATAAATATAATATAAATATAAATATAAATAAATAATTGTCAGATCCTCCATGGGTAGTCTGATCCATGGGACTAATCAACGATGTAAGATCAGACGCGGAATTGTCTTACACCATGACAAAGACAATGTTGCTCGCCCCTATCTTTGGAGATACCTTCGGGGATCCGTCGAGCAGAAGTCGCCATTCGCAGAGATAAGACGGAAAAGCCGGAAATGTCCGAAGCGGCTATTCAGCCGCTGTACTTCTGCTTGCTGTAGACAATGAACCGGTGAGAGTAAGAAATGTGGTGTTATCGCACATCGGACCTCTCCCTTGGTAGTGTGATACCCATGGGGGATCTGACATAAATAATAAAGTTAGATTCTTTGATAACATACTTGTAACTCAGCTTATTCGTTGAAGAAATGATTATTTGGACAGGTTTATAGATTTTTCTTTTTTGGATTACACCATAGTTCGATCCTTAAACCTAAAACGCATAGGGTCGAAACCGCCATCTGTTCCTAACCATACAAGGCGGTCGCGCGTGTAAGGATTAACACAGGATTTGCTTGGGCCAACTTTGTGAGGGTCTATAAAATTGGACGCCATTCCGATATTATATTATTATATTATTATATTATTATATTATATTATTATATTATATTATTATATTATTATATTATTATATTATTATATTATTATATTATATTATTATATTATATTATTATATTATTATATTATATTATTATATTATTATATTATATTATTATATTATTATATTATTATTTAGTAGTGTAGTCGCGACAGACAGAAGCCTACGACAACATACTACTGACTATGAAGACTCAATTGATGAAGACTCAATTGATATATGAATAAACTAAAGTCTACACTAATACTGGTAGTCTGAAGTGGAAGTACAAGAACAAGGTGAACTGAAGAGCTACTACTGATAGTACTACTCATAGTGATACTAATAAAGGCTAACCCAGTGTCAGAACCTAAGTAGTTTAAGTAGTCTATAAAGTACAAGTAGTATAAGTAATCTCTAGTCTCTAGTCAAAGTAGTAAAGAGTGTTAGTCAGTAGTAAAGAGTATTAGTCAGTAGTAAAGAGTATTAGTCAGTAGTAAAGAGTATTAGTCAGTAGTAAAGAGTATTAGTCAGTAGTAAAGAGTATTAGTCACTAAAGAGTATTAGTCAGGAGTATCAGTCACTAAAGAGTTTTAGTCAGGAGTATCAGTCACTAAAGAGTATTAGTCAGGAGTAAAGTAATCTCTAGTCTAACTACTTGAAGAAGTAAAATAACAAGAACTACTACTCTAGAACTACAAAAAGAAGAAGAAGCATCAGAAAAAGAATAAGAAATACAACTACTACCCTAATATTATTTTATTATTATTGTTAGATTCTTTGGTGGTTGGTACTTTAGTAACTGTTTATTCGTTGATGGATTTTTATATAGAAATTTGGCCATGTACAGGTTTTTATTACGTCGTAATCCGAGCGAGACAATTCCGGTGAGAGTGGGCAATGGTGGAATAGCCGTTGTACTCTGGTTGCTGTAGTCAACAATTCCGGTAAGAGTAGGAAAAGATGGATTTGTCTCCAGTTGTTTGGGAAGTGCGATGCCCAATATTAATATGTATTATTTAGTAGTGCGTCCTACTACTCCCACTCCACTCCCTCAAACCCCTCATCACCTTTTTACCTACTCTTTTTCGTGTGCGCGTGTAACGCCATCACCAGTGCGTCTACATCCCTGGAAATAGTTGCATGGTTAGTGAATGGTTAGTGAATGGTTGTGTACGACTGACCATGGACCTACGCTAGAACTGATTAATTAAATGAAATAGTCAAGTACAGGAACTACACGAAGAACCACTCTATGTGGGAATTTCCTTTTCTATAAACTGGACGGCCATGTCAGATCCCTTATGGACCGCATTACCCTTGGGAGAAATCTAGGTTGAGCAGTGGATTGTAAACAAGTGAGAACCAATGCATCCATTCCCTATATTTAGGTCGTGGCAACTTTCAAGACCAAAAGTAGAAGTAGATAAAGTAGTAGATAAACCCATCCCTTCAACAAATAAACTGTATACATTCTTCATAACATACTTAACTCTGGTCCACTATTTGAAATCTGCTATAGACTTGGCTATCTCCTAAGCTTACTCCCAAACCATTCTCTTGAGACTATGTAGTTGGATTTTCGTTGTACTCTTACTTGTTAGGGTCAATGACATTTCCCCTGAGTAGAGATGCTAAATTGTCTTTCCAGTTGTTTGGTAATCCACGTCTGATTGTATATGGTGATATACTCCCATAGGTGCCATGCCATGGGATTCCATGGGTCTGACATAATAATCTTACTTTCTAACTCTGTTTATTTTTGATGGAATCTAACATGGACGCCATTCCCTACCTTACAAAATCTCGCGCTGTTTATTTGCAACAACCAGTATACAGGCATGCGTGTTGCGAAAAATATATAAACATCCGAATCCCCTTTATTTCGAAGGAACTAATTATGACCTATCAATTTGAGATGTTAAAAAGTTACTTTAGGGTTTTGAAATATTTCTATTTGGTGAGGCTAGAGACTAGAGGCTAGAGGCTAGAGACTAGAGGCTACAGGATACAGTGTACAGTCTAGTCTACAGTCTACAGTCTACAGTCTACAGTCTAGTCTACAGTCTAGTCTACAGTCTAGTCTACAGTCTAGTCTACAGTCTACAGTCTATAGTCTACAGTCTAGTCTACAGTCTACAGTCTACTATCTAGTCCAGTAGTTTCTACAGGATTAAGGGTTCGGATCTTACCCATTGTATATCAGGATATCAGTACAGTTTTTTGAAGGAGGCAGCAGGAAACAAGGCTGTCATCAACTAGCACAGACTAGAGGGATGTGATTATTTGGACACCAAGACCATCTACTATTTCCTATTATTTTCAATCCTATTATTTGACCTTCTGCTACCATTGCATCTCTAGGAGAGAGTCCACCTTCTTCTGCAGTACCAGGGAAAATGAGGTCTTCAGAAGCTATCATTGAATTCAATGGATTTAATGGACTATTAAAGCTAATGCTAATTCAAATCGATCGCAAATACCAAGATACCAAGATTTGCGCCCAGTCTGACATGTTGCGAATTTCCTCATACTTTCGCATAAACTGGAACGGTTGTCTCATTAGACTTTAACAAATCTAACAAGTGAGGAGATTCGGTTTAGTTCTCTGTGACAATATATTCAACGTCTGTGTCTTGTCTAAGCGAAGAGGTCTATTCTTGTCGCTTATCCTCAATCATATGGGCGCATAGACCCCAGTCAAGCTGCCTGCAGCAATGGTTTGGACCACGTCCCACCACAGTCAGATCACTTCTGACCAATCACAAGCTTGATAGCAAGCATTCTATCGTTACCTTAACTGCAGGTCCAGAAAGATTGCTTGCAGTGACTGAACTGCGTGCTGGACCTTGGTCTCGACCTCAACCGACACATAAACTGCAGTTCTCACAGGAATGCCACAGTTCAAAATGCATACCTCCTGCCCTATTATGTTTCTTAGGAACATATGGCACTCACGTTAATGTCCATGTCTTAACCTGGTACTGCAGGTAACCGTCAAGTTGCCTGCACTGCCAGGTTCATGCAGGCCATATTTCCATATGAGAAATATCTGAATGCTCTAAATAAATAATGGAGACGGAATAGGAAAGATGGACGACCGGTGCGACATTCCCACTATATTTACTTTCTCTATGGCCAATACCTCTTCACGAATGCTATCATTAAGGAAAACACAAGTGGAGTATAGTTTCCTAGTACTGCAGATAGTGAGAGTATTTGCAATTTTTTGGTTATCCCAAAACTATCTGAAAACTCGTGAACCTCACAGTCTATGATTTTCAAAGTATCCTGTCATATCAGCATGAATCAAAAACAAAGTCTTCAGTGACAGAACAAATACAACCATTTCTCCCAGTTGCAATGGCCACAATGGCAGATTAGGTGGGTTGACCTTGGTGAAAGGCTTGACAGTTTACCCAAGTCCTCATTTCGCGTGAAATCCAGCCAAGCGCTTGGAGTATGCGTTCTTGAGGCCAAGGTAATGCTCAAGTCATTGACAAACAACCTGTACGCTTTTCAGCGGTGGAAGACTGGCGCAACTGCACAATATAAGGTTATAGTGGGTGATTCTGTGGGTGATTGTTCCGGATTGTAATCTCCTGGAAATGGACTGCCCGATAATAGGAATATCTTGAAATACCTGAAGACGACAGGAGAGGCAGAAATGGACGCGAGAGAACCACAAGTAGAGGGACCTTGTAGTGCCTTGGTAACAATCTTGCTTTGGGCTGGTCCTTGATGTTCTTAACAGCGATTCCTTCTCATGCCAAGTATGCTTTCCAAAGTATATCGTCAACGAGAACCCGAGTATCTAGTCGTACAAGTGGTATGCACACTAGCTATTATATGCAGACACACATTTCATTTCTTTGGTTTTGTAAGGTACAACATTTGGAAGTATGCGGAAGCGAAGCTTCGTCGGTCTGTAGTAAGTATTCTTAATGTAGTCAAATAATAAGCATGTGATATTTTGGCCTAAAGGCTCGTCTTGAACTCGGTATTCTCAGATAACTCTATAGAGTAATCTATAGAGTAAGAGCGGTCGCTCTTATATATATCCTGAAACGAGTGCCTTGTATTTCAGAATGAGACTGTAGTGTGAGTGAGTAGTCTGACTACTCTGTCACGAGTATATTGGCATTGATTCAAGGCACCACCTTAGGTTTGAAGTAGGATAGTCAAATCATGTATTTGCAGGCACCATAGATTTGTTTCAAATGCTCTTGGATTCAATCAGTTAATATTCTGGAAACTAACACATCGTCAAATGTGCAGTCCCATAGTATCCATCGTAATCTTTGCTAGGTATGCACAACTTGATACTGTAGAGAGTACTCGTGGTTTTTTCCCCACTCTCCTAGAGGTGCCATCCATTGAGTACAGAAGACAGATAGTTGTGGATATGATTACTCCAAATGGAATGGATGATTATGCGGACGAGATTAGTTTCTCCAGACCACTGCCCAATCAACATATCTGCTATACTCATCTTCCTTTGGTTTCTTGCTTAGAAATAGTTCATAACTATGTATCATGCAAGATCCTGAGAACACTATCTGTGTATGCAACTTAGTAGTAAGTTACATTAGTCTTTAAGCTGATATTGAGTCAGTTTGAGTCAGTTTGAGTCAGTATTGGATCAGTCTTGGATCAGTCTTGGGTCAGTCTTGGGTTAGTCTTGGGTCACCTTGAATCAGTTTTAAGTCACCTTGAGTCACCTTGAGTCACTCTTAGTATCAGGGCATGTAGCGCATGGAGATGAGGTGGAAATAAATTTAATTGTGGCGATGGAAGTGATGCCGTTAATGGATGGAGCTAATCTTGGTTATCGCATGACTTGCATCTTAGTGCTATGCGGAATATCATCTTGTCCGATTTGCCTAACAGGCAATGTCTCCACTCTATGGTTATCAAACCAGAAGTCTCCTTGTAAGCCTAAAATCTTAATGTGCCATCCACTTGGTACCAGTCGTTAAGCTGGACCACACTGGAGTATATTCACATTAACCCATCATCTTCCAACCATTCAAAACCTAAATCTTAACATCTCAACTTCTCCTTCATAGCGTCAAACCTTGGACACTGCATTATCGGCCTCACACCGTACCGGAGACTTTTTATCACGCCACCCACAATTTAAGAAAGACTCCCAATGCGTAACAACTCACGGCCAGGTACGTACGCGTGGCGTCTTTGCCACATTAAACATTGACAATCCTGCAGTTTCACAGGTCTGCATTAGCCTGGACAGCCTTTGGAATAGTGCTTGTTGTCCTTAAATAGTCTTCAGAATCTGTATGAGACACGGATGCATACATCCCTTTTGCCGACTTCCAAATATCACACTGCATCATAAAAATCCACCTTGTACTTGATTAAGATTCTAGGCTCTTGCCTATGTTTAGTTGATGTCAGATGGCCCGAGTCCTGCTGATGCACCTTTGGGGAGTTTTTTCCGGAGATGATTTTGATGATTTGGTGGTTTGTTTGTTGTTTGGAAAAATAATGTGAATCCAATAAACTGCCATGCCAAAATTTTCTATAATTTGTCCTGGAACAACATGAAAACCCATAAATCGGGCCAAATACGGCCATTGATACCATAAGTATCAGTACAAGTATAGCTTACCAAACATATGTAATTGTTTCAAGATCCATTATTGTGGGGCCATTATTTGATCATTTATTAATGGATTCTTCTAAGTGGGAATTAGGGTTTATATAGACTTTTGGGGTCAGTGTGCTTACCCCCTTGTGAGGGGTCAATGCGGAATTGCAGCCTAACCTGAAACATACATTTGGTGCCGCGCATAGGTGTACTCTCACACTTGACGTCACCACTCAACATCCACTATATATATAAATAACTAGATGATACCGCTGAAAGAAGTAATGGTAATAATACTATTAAATCTCCTAATCCCGTAATACTAAGCGTTAGATGTGTGTGTATGACCACACTAACCATGCGGCGGCTATTTATATCCTACATTGCTTCTTACATATCCCTGCAGATCTTCCAATTTCACATGCCGCTTATTAAAGTCTATATAAGCCCTGGATTCCCATTTACTGGAAAGCCATAGTAAGAAGCCATCAACGAATGAACATAAGTACAGGACACAAGAATCCAACACCTATCATAGATACAGTGGTTTAAATATTCTATTTTACAGTGGTTTATTTTACAGTTGTTTATTTTTACAGTGGCTTAAATATTCTATTTTACAGTGGTTTATTTTACAGTGCTCTATTTTACAGTGGTCTGGTTAAAATTATCCTATTTTACAGTGGTCTATTTTACAGTGGTCTATTTTACAGTGGTCTATTTTACAGTGGTTAAAATATTCTATTTTACAGTGGTCCATTTTACAGTGGTCTTTTCTACAGTGGCTTAAATATCTTTTACAGTGATACTCTAGTTCGGTTTATTTGGGTGCAAATCCCAACGTGTAAACTGGGGTCGAGATCGCAGTCGTGCACTGCACACCTCGCTATATAACCGTGCCTCGTCAAGAGTCTCTTCCCACACTATGTCCCAACCCTCCAATTCTTCCGCCATAAACGATACCGGTGCTGTTTCTGCACTGGATGGCTCTAGTGTTCCGTATCAAACTCCAGTGTCACGTGATACTGCCTCCGTCAACCCTCGTCAAGTGTCTCCCCCAGTCCCCTCGTCTGTCCCCCAAGCTACCTCGTCTGTCTCCCAAGCTACCTCCTCAGTCCCCTCTTCAATCTCCCCATCTACCGCCTCGGCAATCCCCTCGGCCCCCTTGTCTTCCCCCTCGTCGTCTCCCTCGTCGTCGTCCTCGTTTGTACCTGTGGATCACCAAAAAGATGCCCTCCAGCTTATCAACGAGCAAAAGCAATTCAACAAAAACGTTCTCAACTATATCCGGGCCAATAATGATGCTGACCTGCACCGTATCATTGCTGTGTTCGGCTCTCAATCTACAGGAAAGTCTACCCTCCTCAACCATTTGTTCAACACCAATTTTGGTGTCATGAATGAGCAGAATCGCCAGCAAACCACTAAAGGTATCTGGCTTGCTCAAAGTCCCGGTATCAATTCAAACAAGAAACCTGCAAATTTTGAATCCTTTGCTTCCGAGTTCTTGGTCATGGATGTGGAAGGAACAGATGGAAGAGAACGCGGCGAAGATCAGGATTTCGAGCGCAAAGCCGCTCTTTTTGCCCTTGCCACCTCTGAAATCTTGATTGTTAATATCTGGGAGACTCAGGTGGGCTTGTATCAAGGAGCAAACATGGGCTTGCTAAAGACTGTATTCGAGGTCAATTTGTCGCTCTTTGGTAAGTACAAAATACTGCACGACTCCCAAAAACCTTCCGACCACAAAGTGCTCTTGTTGTTTGTTATCCGTGACCATTTGGGCGTCACCTCCAAAGATTCCTTGGCCACCACTATCACTCAAGATCTTTTGAAGATATGGGACAATTTGTCCAAGCCCGCCGAGTGCGAAAACTTGGCCTTTTCTGACTTTTTTGATTTGGCCTTTCACACCTTATCCCATAAGGTTTTACAAACATCAAAGTTTTTGGAGGAGGTTCGCTATTTGGGCGATCGTTTGATCGACCCAACCAACCCGGACTACCTCTTCAAACCTTACTACCATCATGACATTCCGATTGAAGGCTGGACCATGTATGCAGAGAACTGCTGGGATCAGATTGATAGCAATAAGGATTTGGATTTGCCCACACAGCAGATCTTGGTGGCCAAGTTCAAGTGTGACGAAATTGCCGCAACTTGCTATGACGATTTCCTTGTGGGCTTTGAAGCTATTATGAATGCATCTGTCGAGGAAATCGCTGAGGAATCTCTATTGCTGGTACACAATGACGCTTCTAGATACAAAGAAATTGGTGATGTCTTAGTAGACGCTCGTGAGAATGTCCTCCACTCTTTTGACCATTTAGCGTCCCGTTATAATCAATCTGTTTACGACCTGAGACGCCAGGCTCTCGGTGAAAAGGTCAACTTTAAGCTCCAGGACGTGGTTGCATTGTACGCAAAGCAAATGCTCCAAATTGCCGTTTCTCTGCTTTCTGCTGGCTTAACCAAGAAATACAAAAGTGGCTCATTCAAACAGCATTCCAAGGCCATCGTGGATGACGTTACCGCCAAATTTGCTCAATCTTTGGCTTATTTGTCTTTGAGTGGACAAATCAATACCAATCAGTATTCTGAAACTTTGGACACGGAAATTGCAAAGATACTTCGGAAACAGCAATTGGTGGAGCTCAATGCCATCGTGACCAAGTACACAAAGAAGCTAAATACCACGCTCGTGGCCAAATTCAATGAGGAGACTTCAAATCCTACTAAGGAGATGTGGGACCACATTTTGGGCACGTTTAAAGAATACCGCGAGCAAGTTTTGAGCACGTATCCCCGTGTTGAAGGTGTTTATGATTTCGGCGTCGATGCACCACCCAAAACATATCAAAATACACTTGATGTCTTGGATTACAAATCCTGGGAGGTGTTCAGCTCGGTGATGCATAAGTACCTCTCCAAGGAAAGTATCCTCAATATTATGAAGGAGAGATTTGATGATAAATTTCGGTATGACGATAACGGTTTGCCTCGTCTTTACCAAAACGCCAAGGATTTGGACATGAGTTTTACAGAGTCCAAGGAACACGCTATGAGCGCATTTCCAATTTTCAGTGAGGCCAGACTCTCGAACGGAAAAGAAATTGAGCCGGAACATGACTTGAACGACAAATATTTGAAAAAGCGGTTTGCATCAGTCAAACACGAAGATATTGAGGAAGACGACTACAGCGACAGCGATTCGGAAGAAAGTCCACGCAGATTCGCGGAGATTTTGACGTCTGTGGAGAAGACAGAAGTGATGGGCAAATTCAAGAAGGAAGCCGACGCCAAATATGTGGAGACTAAGCGGTCAATCATCCAGCACGTGACGCAGATTCCGTACTACATTTACTTGGTGATTATGGTTCTTGGTTGGAACGAATTTATGGCCATCTTGCGCAATCCGTTCTTCTTTACCATGGTGGTGGTGTTCGGTGCAGGAACGTACGTGATGTACCAGATGAAGCTTTTGGGGCCAGCAATCATGGTAGCGCAAAAGGCTATTGACGAGACTTTGATTGTAGGTAAGCAGAAACTTCTTGAGTTTTTGGAGGAGCCGAAAGTGACCAAGATGGCAAAGGTAGAGATGGAGGAGATGAAACCACGGGACTTAGGAGAAGGACTGACGAAGTTAAATGGGAGAGAAGACGAAACTGAAGAATGAAGGTGCGAGGAGGTGCGAAGATAAAGTGAGTGAACGAAGACGAAGCTGACAAAGATAAACGTGACAACTAAAGGTGAAAACTAATTGTGACAACTAAACGTGACAACTAAACGTGACAACTAAACGTGACAACTAAACGTGGCAACTAAACGTGACAACTAAACGTGACAACTAAACGTGACAACGTGGCAACTAAACGTGACAACTAAACGTGACAACGTGGCAACTAAACGTGACAACTAAACATAACAATAAAACAATCCGAACGTGACTCGGAACAACGTGACTATAATAAGGTCATGTGATAACATTTACGAACAGGTACGGGAAAAATGCAACATGCTCACGCATGCAACCTTGTATTTGATTTGGAGCCGGACCATAGCGAACGCAGGAGGCTGTGAACTATCAATACCAAAAATGCTTCAACAATACATTGCATGCAGCATTATCTATCGGCAGCCGCATCTACACAATTTGAGGGCTGTTGTTACTAAGCAGTCCAGGGAAGCAGGAAAAACCGAAGAAAGCTGAGCAATTCAATCAATCAATCAATCAATCAATCAATCAATCAATCAATCAATCAATCAATCAATCAATCAATCAATCAATCAATCAAT